>CM055080.1:1175493-1407993 GCA_029204045.2 Tillandsia leiboldiana | reverse complement strand
AGGAATTCAAGTTTGAATTTTTGTTGTGGTGATTTGCGGAGGTGAGAGGAGATGATCATGTATAATATAATTAGGATGGATTGATGTGTATATATATATAGAAGATGCGTGCGCAGTAGGTTAAGGTACTTGGCAATCCATGTGGCGGAGAGGAGCTTCAATTTTGTGTTTGTATTGCTGATGATACCGCATCATGTGATTAAGATTGATTATTGTGTTTAATGATATGCTACGATTTGAGCAGCACTTGTTGGTCTCATCTCTTTGTATCTTCAACTACAACAAATCTGCGCAGAGTACGAACAAGATTAAAACATATCGAATTAATTGCATGAGATGTATCATGTATGAGGTAATATTTATACACTGGCGTAGCAAGTTACTTATAAATACGAGGTAATTTCGTGAGGACATTACAAAAAACACTCTTTGCAACCGGCATTATACCACGGTTAGTACAACACGGCAGATGGCCAAAAACTATACCGAAGAGTGAGTGCGAGTAGAATCCGGCACACAGTTTCTGCCAAGAATTTTTACTAATTCTTGGAATGTATACAGCAGACTAACATAGTGAAACAAAAATATATTGCAGAATTAAATGGTGAAACAGGGGAAACACCAAGGCGTTAGTACTGCTCAGAATGACAAGTCAAGAAATGTTCTTAAGAAGATTATTAATCCTCCTCCGCTGATTGCGAGGACTCTTCTTCTTCTTTCATGGCAACTACTTCGACTTTTGTATCCATCACTGATTCTTCTTTCACCTTAGATTTCGACCTGATAAGCACACAGTTCAAAGTTCAATCTGAGCACGGGAGATAATAGCAGTAGGCCATCCGATATAGGAACATTTAAACAAAAGATGAAAAAAATGGTACAACCGAGAGCGAAGCAGTGTAGTAATTTGAGAAAAATGAAAAATACATTGTTCGCTAATGTTCTTATCTTTGTCAGCTTTTTTCTCCACCGCGAATAACATGAATATGCTAAGTGTCCATAGGAAATGAATTTAATTGCAATTTTTTATTTTTTTTTAAAAAAAGTAGACAATGCCATAAAGGTACAACCATCTGCCTACAGGTTTTGCCTGATATACATGTCCTGCAACTCTAATGTTAATCAGAATGCGAAAGTGCCGATCTGATGCAAAATTTGCTAGTTAGAAAAGAAAAGCTGTAACAGCTAGAGCTCACCTTCTCTTAAGTTTTTTGTCTGTCAACCCTGCTATGGCGTCCTTGAATGCATTAAGAGGTATCTTCTCATCCTGAGCATTTTAAACAAATTTAACTATTGTTGCCACAAGACAACAAGACCGTGGTAAAGCTAAAAGAATGTTTACATTAAATTCAAGAAAACAATGGGAACGAGACAAATGGCCAAGTTTTAAACCTCAAGTTCATCTTCCTCGGCGCTGTGCTCTGATTGGAGTAGGCGAGATTCATCTGTCAATTCTTCTATGACATCCTTGATCGCATTAAGGGCTATCTTCTTAACCTGAGCATTTTAAACAAATTTAAATATCGTTACAGCAAGACCATGATACAGCTAAAAGAATGCTTACAAGAAATTTCAGGAAAACTATAGGAAAGAAGACAAAGGGACAATTTTTAAACCTCGAGTTTATCTTCCTTAGCCCTGTGCTCTGATGGAAGAAGGCGAAATTCTTCCGTCAATCTAACACACTCATGGACATTTTCAGGGGAAACAAAATCAAGCGCCACCTTTATGCATGACTGCTCAGTAAATACTTGTGTCAACTTTAGAAGCAAAAATAATTTAGTGCCATACCAAAGTACGACTGGCGAAGAATAAAAACAAAAGACGAGATATTTAATTAGAACAAACAAATCGATCTTTACATTTCTCGTACCTTCAAATTTCTGACTTGATGAGGGCACCCAGCTGGTATGAATACAGCCTCACCGAGCTTTTGCTCAAACGTCCATGGCTCAATCCCTACACAAGTATTACAAAAATGCCTTTTTAGGTTCAATGACACAGTAAAGATACTATTGCAATGTAACTAAGAATACCAACCATATTCTTCCTTGAGCTTTTTAATGTGCTCTCGAGTTAGATAGAAAGTTTGATCATGAATAGGATGAATAACCTGTAGGCAGAAAATATTATTTAGTCAAAACCAAATCGACAAGAATTACCTACTCAGTCATAATCCAACTGAACAGTATTGATTAACGACCTGTTTCACCGGGTTGCAGTGAAGATGCCTAAACTCTCCAGCATGCTTCCTAAGATACTCTTGTAATTTGTCACCATCTTCTCTTCGAAAAATATCCCACAAAGCACCTCCTTCTGGCTTTGGTACCACTGCTTTGTCATCAGATACAGCATATTTTTCTTCATCATCTGAAATAATCTTAGGATCAACACTATTTACTACATCCGCACCATCAAGATCATAATTTTGAGTTTCAATATCATCAGGGTCAACTTCTTCCATATCCGGACAAGAGAAGCCTTTTCTACTTCTCGATTTGCCCATCTCCTCCACCATATTAGATGCATTGGGACCTTCTTCAGTTTGTTTAGGCATAGTCTCAGAGTTAGCTCTGGATAAATGATCAGGCAAATTGGATGTAACATTGCTGTCACTTACCTCCTTTTTAAGTTTATAACCCTTGGGCCTCCCCCTTTTTTTCTTCTTTCTTCGATTAGTTGCATTTTGCACAGAAGTCTTGCCCTCATCATCTTTCACTTTGTCATTCAAGGCATTATCTTCGTTTTTTATGCACAACTGCCCAGAATCATCTTCTAAACCGACATCCCTGTAGCAAGAATCATCACCACCTTCCATTTTCACAGCGGATACAGGTTTATTATCATTACAAAGAAGTTCATCATGACTGGCCATTTGACTTGTGCCAGTTTTGGAATTTGTCTCCAGACTAGAACTTCCCTTCTCTAATCCACCAATAGCATCGGTACTTCTCTTGAATTCTTCTGAACCATTTTGTAAAGAGCCCCCCTTATTGAACTCTTCTTTGTAAATTTGTTGGTCATCTGGCTTACCACTCATTTCGCTTATTTCTTCTTCCATTTTGTGTATTTGACTAATCTCTTCAGTTTTATGATGCAAATTGGAAACTTCATTCTGATGAACCTGCTGATCCTTTAGTTTGTCACATGCGTCTGAATCATCAGATGGGGGTTTTTGTTCTTTACTTGCACTGTCAAAGCCAGAGGATTTACTTATTCCTGTTTTGAGTTCAAAAATTCCACCGTCGGCAATTCCCTGGGTATCCATTTCTTCCGCATGACATAGTTTTTGCTCATCACTACAATCCTCAGAATGAGCATCAATTACTTCCTTCATAGGTTCAGCCAGGTCTAGGTCTGGTAAGTCATTTTCTGAATCTATTTGTATAACCTCCGACAGTTCTTTTTCATCTTGTTCCCTCATTTTCTTTTTCAAATTCTTTATTTTCTGAGCACTGTAGTTCTCCAATGATGGTTCAGCTGTATGTGTCAAGACATTTACCTAATAAAATGAAACAATGCAACATTACATATTATTAGAAGAAGACTGAAACTCTGAGGATGAAACTAAAATATGGTTCAAACTTCAGGGACTGAATTTGTAATAAGTCCAAGAAACTGAAAAAAAAAAAAAAAAAAAAAAAAAAAAAAGGCTTGCCAAGAGCCAAGCTAAATAATTGTTCTTGGCCTGCTTTTATTTTTTTCCCTCTTAAAAAGTTAAGTTAGGCGAGGCCTAACTGTTTAAAACGAATAATTGTGCTTGGTTTCATGTCCAATTTATCAAACTGCATCGTAACCAAACACCAACTAGAAAACAAGTATTTCAGAAACTACATACTGCATCAGACATATCGCAGTGAAGCTTGGTGACAGAATCGCCCCTGCCTAACTCTTCGGCAAGTCCATACGCAATATATGTTTTTGGCCCCATGTCTGGCTTCAAAACACCTTGAGGCAGCTTCACTACAAGATTTAGAGGGCCATACCGAGGATCTGTGTATTCAGGAAATGGTAAGGCAGTGATAAATTCTAGACCATGGCGTGGCAATCGGTCCTCAAATGAGTTTGATGGGGGCCAATCCTTCAGTTTAAGCATCTCAGGCCATAAATTGCCATGGCTTCGCCCCTTGATATATCCAGCAAAGAACATGTGGATGTTTATCTCAACCTGCAAAATGGCAGATATTATTGTATTTATATGCTAGCTCACAAATTAGACTGATGTAAATTTCACGAGTTACGAGTGATTCAAAAGAAAATTGATAAAATTAGGAAAATATAAAGCATGCAAATTAAATAGAAACAAGGTCATATTCAGTCATTTCGAAATAGAAATAAGGCCATATTCATTCATCATTTCAAAAGGTAAACAAAATATCAAATAGCAGAACAAGAGAGCTGACCATCACTCCTAACATAAAATATGTTATCACAAATTCTAGTGCTGAATTTCATTTGATTAGCAACCATAGCATCAGAAAAGAAGTATCATCACATACCTCACACCAATCAAGACAATCAATGGCTTTTACAGCCAAATTCTCAGTTATATTTTCCTGCTTTTTCTTCTCTCGTAATGCACGCCACATAACAAACGGCTCCCAGCTCAAGCCAGATGTAAACTCAAGCACATCCCGTACAATAACTGGCTCACCCTTCGACCAGTGCTTCTGAAAATGCTCTATCTCCCCATCTTGAATATCTCTAGCACTTGGACAATAGAGATGGTTATCATCTGAGTTCTCTCTGTGAGCGGCTAAACGCACAGCCGGACTACTAGAACTAGTATTACTCGATTCTGCGAAGCATGAACATTGAGTATCAATATTTATAAACTCTGCAAACTTCCCACTCCTAGCCATTTCATCAGCTTTCTCTTCCAGCTCAGAAAGCAGATTCTCAGACAACATGCACTTCAACTCCAAGTCAGCACTTCCGCAACCACCTAATTCGTCCGGCGGGCAAGGTATGCTGCCATCACTGTTGGATTTCCAATCTTGAACGTTCAGCAGGGTCTTTTTATCTTTCAATGGAGTCTTGTTCATAGATAGATTAATATGCCTCCTAGAAGAGGTTCTTCGGTTTGTGTACGAGCCCCCAAAAAGATAGTCCTTACCTCTATCTTCATACTGCACAAGCTCTACATCTTCCCCTCCAGGAATCAGGCCTTCACGAAGCTCGCGGCTGCAACTAAGGCATAGATCATATAAACAGCTAGGACAGCTTCTGTGAAAGTCCACGATAGAGGTTCTACAGTTGTTGCTGCTCCATGCAATTCAAGAGACTAGATAATCAGCTCATTAGCAGCAACGAAGATAAAACAAGGATGCAAGCTACAAAGATAAGAACTCTACCAGTAAACGCGTTCATCCATTTCACATTCAGCTAGTTGCAATGTGAGTTCACTCACTGCAACACCTGCCAAAAAAAAAAGTTAACAAATGTAAATGAGCGCAAAAGGAATAAAGAATAGTCACTCAAGCAAAAAAAAAGTTAGCAACTTGGTACCTAGCTTTTGATTTGGATTTTTCATACCTTCAATTTTAGCCTCGATTTCCTTCTCTGTCATCTGCTGCCGCCGGAATTCTTTCAGCCAAGGGAGAAGTAAGTGTAGAATATATCTACAGTATCTATCTCTCACAGCATCTGGTATTTCTTTTTTCGGTGGCTGAAAACAGATAAGAAGAAGGTATCAAACAAAGTTACACTAGACAGGAAGTTCATGAAGGAAAAAAGACATAAATCCCGATAAGAAAGGCAGACCTCGTTAAGTCCTCTCATGCGCAAACAACCCTTACAATTACAATTTTTGCAGCAAAATGGGCACATCTTTGCAAATTCCTCCTCAGTTAAATGAGGGTACCTACATACCACAACCCAAGAGATTGTGAAAATATGTAAATAATTGCAAAGCATTGACGTTTTTAAGTAAACACAAGTTATCCTAACCTTAAGTCCGGCAAGCTACACTATTGAACTCAAATAGAAAAACAGGAGCTTTTATGCACATATACTTATAAAATCATCCACAAACATATATATTATGCCCCTCAACAGTAGAGTGTCTTACAAAAAAAGTCATTTTATTTAAGGAGTTTTGGAATTATCGAATTTATGAAGGTTGTCTTTGTGCTAAAGAAAGTTTTTCGATGAGAGAACCGCTTTTGTAACTACAAATTATTTGTATTTTCAAGATGTACATGAATATTTAGATTTTTCAGATATATATACATATGCATGTACATAATTATATCATTATATATACCGAATCTGCAGGGGTATATAAAGTAGATGCCTAAATAGAAAGTATAACAAGGTACCAGCCATCAAACTAGCCAATGTTAAAGACTAATCCTAATAACTAGATAAACTTAAACCTAGTAGTCATGTAAACAATCAAACATCTAAACTGCAAATTATTGCATTTCTATCATAGAAACTAATAAACAATACAAGCAGTGTCAAAAATCAAAAGCATAAACTTTAAAGCAATGCACAAAGACATTCATTCGGAGGTAGAAGAGCAGGGCAAAAGAAGCATTTCTATGCACCATCGAGTTATACACGGTACGCAGAACCTCTTCTTCTCACATTTTTCGCAATTCACCACCCGTCCTTTGTCGTTTCTCTGACACTGGTGGCACATTGAGGCATCAACTCCCTTAAGAGGCGGCTTCCTCTTCTTCTGCAGAGCACAAAAAGAGCAAGTCATTTACAGCAAAAAAAACAAGTCACTGGAAGCGAACAAATAGTATTCGTTAAGCAAAACAACATTACCTTGGTGTTCCCATTCTCATCTTTGATGTTACAATTGGAGGATTCAACATTTTTCTCATCCTCCTCAGCCGCTTTCGACTCCTCTCCATCCTCATTCTTATCATTCTTATCCTCTTTCGCACTCTGTTTCTTCTTCCTCCTTCGCCGCCTCTTCTTCTTCCTCAGATCCTCATCATCCTACCACAAGAAGGGGGACAAAAAAATAAATAAGAGATCAAACATGTTTCAACAAATTGGAGAAATAAGCATCGCAATTAGGTGATAAGGGAAAGCGCTTCTCACCGTAGCTTCTCCATCGTCGTCCTCCTCGCTCAATATCTCATCCAACAATACAACCCTCGAGGGCCTCCTCTCCCGCATGCCGATCTCCCTCGCCCCATTCGCCCCCAAACCCCGCCCCGCCGCCGCCGCCGCGGCGCTACCGGTGGGGCGAAACAACGCGTCGTCGCGGTTCTTCCTCTTCCTCCCCCTCTTCTTGCCCCTCTTCCTCTTCACCCTCGTTGCCGCCCTCTCCTCCTCCTCTCCCCCCTCCTCTTCCTTCTCAGACCCCGAAACCCTAGCTCCGTCCTTCCCATCCGCCTTCACCTTCTCGCAATGGTCCTCACGGACACTCTCCTCCTCGAACCTCGGCTTCTCGCACCGGAGCTCGTCTGGGAGATCCTCCTCCGGCGACGGCCCCCCCGCGCCGCCCATTAAAAACCCTAGGGGACGAAGACGAAGGGGGAGCAAGCGAGGTCACTGTTCCACGAAAGCGCTTAAGAAAGGGCTTTTCTCGGTCCCAAAAATCGCTTCCGGAGAAGCGCTTCTTCGCACAGCAAGGGGAAGGAGAAGGGGAGGGGGGGATCAAAAGCACCGGCTTTGCACACTACTGTATGAGAGCATAGTCGCGGTGAAATGAAAAGGGTAAATGTAGCATGGATGGTCCCTGTACTATAACCATATTTCTTAAAGGGGCTGAATCGCAATATAGAAACCTTCCTAAAAGAGTAGTATTTGTACATAGTATTACGAGTATTATTATACAGGTACCGCCGTGCATTTTCACCGATTTATTAACCTTTTATTAACTAATCGTGGGAAACGGGTTCGAATCCGCCGTGGTATCGAGGGAGGGAATAAACAAGCGGCGATTTGGCGGGCGATTTTGTTTTCGGGGGCGGGAGGAATCGGCGATTTTCAGCGACCCGATGCGGAATCGGGGAAGCGGCGGGACACGTGTCGGTGATTGAGAGGGGGAGCGCACGTTAGCGCCGAGGGTAAAATGGGTACTCTTCGTGGGTTCGGGCCGGGTGGGAAGCGAATTTTTGATTTTTGAATTCGCGGGGTTAAAAACCAGCGGACGGAGCTCGCGGTTTCGTTCGGGTTCGGATTTGAATTTGAGTTTGGGTTCGGTTTTGGGCGTGCCGGAGGTATACCGTACCGGAAACATCTTATCTTATCTTATCTCATTGGTAAAATTTATGAACACCCTCTCAAGCATAGCGCATCTCTAAAAAACACCACTCGCTTTTGTTTACTATAAAATAATATTTAGATTATTATTAAATTTGTTAGAACTATTAATTAATTTGATGACATTTTTATTTAATTGAGTTAAATCGGTATGCATTCATGAGAGCTACTTAATCTTTTGGATATAATTAAATTATCTTACATCAATAACAACTTGTATTAATTTATAAAATCTATGTTCGAATAATAAACGACCGCTTGCGAGATAAGATCATGGGATGGAGAAAAAATGACCTGGGCGTAAAAAATTTCGAAGTTTAGTTTAGCAGATTAGGTTGGCTTTGCGCAAGTCCGACTATTTAGTTTAAGAGATTAGATTCGATTGGAGCAACTCTAACAGGGTAGCTCAGTTATCTTTCATCTACTTCAAAGTTCAAACTAATAAATCATGCAATTTTTTTTTTTATTATTATTATTATTATTATTATTTTGGTCATAACGGGTTGAGACCTAGCTGTCTCATGTTATAGCTAAGTTCATTATTTAAATAAATGAACATGCTACTTTATTCTGAAAAAAAAAATAATTTGGATCTTTTCGTCCAAACTCGTATTTATTAGTCTCATCACTTACACCAATCCAAACATCTGCAGTGTTCCTTGCATTATTTTTTCATAAAAAATTAATTTTTAAAAATTTAAAATTTTAAAAATTAAAATTTTTTATTTTAAAATTTAAAATTTTTTATTTTAAAATTTAAAATTTTAAAAAATCAAATTCAAATATATTGAGAGATGTAGTATCATCGTCTTATATTTATAAGTATCCCTATTATTTATATTCTATTTTATATATCTAAACATTTTTTTTTTTTTTTTTTTTTTTTTTTTTTTTTTTTTTTTACTGGGCACTAACTAAATTCTCATCAAAAGTATAAATTTATTTTAGTTTCAGCTTATACCCAAAATTATACATATTGCCGGAATAAACAATTTTTTACTCGTACCCAAACCAAAGGAATAATTTTTACTTACCATCCCATTCAGAATAGATGGGGACGGGAGCTCCACCAACCCGGATCCATTTGCATCCCTACTCACATCCGCGTCCCCACCAACCCGGATCCATTTGCATCCCTACAAACAATCCGCGTCGACCCACCGAGAGAGAGAGAGAGAGAGGAGATGGTGTGGTGGCACATCCCCTCGACGCCGAAGCAGCTAACGGCGAGCGCCGTCGTCTTCATAACGGGCGTCGCCCTCGTCGCCGTCGGGTCCCACCTCTCCTTCGCCAACGCCGCGCCCCAGCGCGCCCGCGCCGCCGATCGCCGCCGCGTCCTCGACGAGCTCCTCCGCAAGAAGAAGCTCGACCGTTAATTACTCCCCCCCCTCTCTACACTTCCCTCGCCACTACTCCATTTCCATCACCATCCCTGGTTTTCTCCGCACGATCATTTGCTCCCAATCAAGATGGAATCGTGCAGTTTCCCAATTCAGCGAACTCGATCGAACCGGATCTGATCTGGAGGTGAATTTTGGATTTGCTTTGCTGCTTTGGTTTTCCTTAATTTTAATCTTAGTCGTATGATTTAAGAAACTAGGATTTCTTTTTACGCTTCTTAGAAAACTGCTAAGTTGTCGGAATTTAGTGCTATGATCAGATAAAATCGCTTCGGAAGTTGGTTTGAGATTCGATTCGCATACAAATTTTAATCTGATTCGACAGCAGCTGATCTCGCACGTAAACCTCGCATATTTCATGTAGCCTTTATATGTGAATTTGCGAAGACGATAAAATGTTATTGAGGCAAATTTTGTTGTTGCGGAATAGGAGAATTTTCGACAAAAAGCTGTTACCAGATATTCGGCCGCTCAAGAATCTTTTATGTTCTTTGCGAAGCCGAGTTGTCTAAATGAATGAAGCGTATGATTCTTCATTTTTGGGCCACCTACACATTACTTGTTTGATTAGTTTTTTTGAGTCAATATCAATTGTTTATAGGCCAATGGTGTTAACTTTACGTTCTATATGAAAATTGCGATATTTATAGGGTGGTTTTTTACATTTTACCCGGATGCAAATCATGTATTAGATACATGCGTTAACGATTGCTTTATTACGACAAGAAGCAGCTGATGATGCATCACTTAATTTTCTCACCAGTCATGATTTCACTGTTATAAGCATTTTTTAACTGCTTTGATGCAGATTTTTTGTATATCTAGTGATTGTTTCGTTCGAAGTGGAAGCGTGCATTATGTACTGGATGTAACAAAAATGTTTAGTTCGAATTTCGCTGTTGTTGACGTAGATGAATTGTTACTGAGCTTATGAACAATGCTAGGACTTCTGTAAGTTGCTGATGGTTTGCAGCTGATATAATTTGATCCTCAAGGGCTCATTTTTGTGTTCTTTCGCAACTCAGTTCCTCTGTTTCATCTCATTCGAACATGTCCTATAATTTCATTGTCTTCTTATATTTGTAATAAGCTTTGTCTTTTACTTTCTTTTTCCGGTTAATTTTAACTGGTTTTTAAAAAAGGGAAGAAAACCTGCATCTATTGAATCACCGGGAAAGCAGGTTACGCACCCAAACCAGATAAGAGTTATTGAAGCAGGAAGAAGTGCTTTTTAGAGCAGTCGAATTATACAGTTAAGGCTCTGATCAGTGTTCTCGGTTGTCTCAGAACTTCGAGTTACGAGATAATTGAAGCATTTTCGAAGGACATTGTTATAAACATGGCCTGTTTTGAGTTCTTAGCTGAAAGGGACATTGCTAAGCACATCTTTATGCTATCTACTGCTGATGTTACAATCACCAATATATCACTCACAAAGCAACTTATTGTTGCCTCCTACTGCTATTAGGCATGCTACCTTTGATATACTTCTCCTGAGCAATTTTACACTTACTAACAAGCATTTCTAATTACTTCAATGCCTCGTCGACGACCTTTTCGACTTGATTCGAGCTTTTGCGTAAAATGCGCTGCGTGAAACACCAGCACTAACAGCTGTTTTACTAATACTCTCTTGGTGACTATCTATTGCAGCTCGAAACAGAAGATTCAGATTACAACTTCTCCAAATTTATTCGTTTGACGGGCGACATTTGTCGATTGTGTTGTTCCTTTTAACTGCTTAGCTTATTTAGAGTCTTGTGACATTAAAACAAATGCGGTAAAGTGAAAGTTTATCATTTAGGTAAATTTTGGATGATGGTTTCAAATTTATTGGAAGTTTTAAGTGATGATTTGTAATTTGAAATATGTTTGAGTGGCGGCTTGTGATTTTCCTTTATAGAAAGTGATTGATTCTGCTGAATGAATTTGTTCACAGGATAAGTTTAGATGACATAAAGTTGAGGGACTTCTTTGCGAAGAAAATAATTAAAGTGTGTAATTAAAGTAGGCGCTGTTTGATTGGTAGGTCTACGGATGACGTGGTAGACCGTATCTCGTAGGCCAGGTTCAAGTCCAACGTGGTCGTACCTGCGCCTGGTATCCCATAGACCAGGTTCCGTCTCCTTCGATTTATCTCCGAAGCTCGAAGAAGACGACGACAATGGCGAAGAAGAAGAAGCTCGAGGAGGAGGAGGAGGAGGAAGAAGAGGAGAAACCCTCGCGCCCATCAGACACCGACGCGGCGGAGCGGCGGCGACTGCGCTCGCTCGCCTTCTCCAACAAGCTCCTCCGCCGCGGCGGCGCCCCGCCGAAGCCCTCGTCCCCGCTCGCCCCCTCCCCCGCCCTCGCGAAGCTCCGCGGCCGCGACGTCGTGAAGCGGGGCCAGAGGAAGAGCCGCTTCCTCTTCTCCCTCCCCGGCCACCTCGCCCCAGGCGGCGGAAGCGGCGGAGGAGGAGGGGGCCGTGTAGGCGAGCTCGCCCACCTCGCTACCAGGAACCCCGTCCTCTACCTCGAGTTCCCCCAGGTTCGGTCGATCCTTTTCTTCTTTGCTGTTTCTAGGGTTTTGGTGAGGGGTCTTAGGGTTTTGGGTGTTTAGGGTCGGATGAAGCTGTTCGGGACGCATGTGTACCCTAAGAACAAGTACCTGACTCTGCAGCTCACGAGATCGGCCAAGGGTGTGATGTGCGAAGATATCTTCGAGAGTCTGGTTAGTGTTGGAGAGCATAGTATTTCATTTCTTCTATTGATACTCTAAGTTAATATGCTTATGTTTCACTTTCGAGAATGTGGTCGAATAATATTAATGCTATGGAAAATAGTTGTTGCCGAAGTATTTGGTTTTTGAAGGAAAATTGTAGTTCACTTACTTTGATGCATTTTGGGTCTCTTTGCTTTATCAGTTTTGATATACTTGTTTGTGGAATATCTCATCGTGTGTGAATTCGTTAAGCATTTTAGCTGAGAAAAATTGTATGAAACAAATAATTTTAGCTGTTATAGTTGCTCAAGAGAAATATCTCTTCTGAAATTACTCTTCTACTTTAGGAATCTGATTCTATTGTCAAATTCATGGTTGGTTCCATAAGGTAGTGTAAATTTTGATATGCTGTGAATTTAACAAGAGTATATGTAGTTAAATAGGGTGGTCTCTGTTTGTTTTTGTTGCATTTGTTCATCTGAATTTAAGAAGTGATTCTGAGTAAAGTCAGGTTTTATTGTGGATTTACAAGTCTTTCATGTTCTTGCCAGGCTTTTTCTTTCTGCATGCAGTTGTAAGTACCTCTTTTATTAGAAGTTATAATTTCTTGTCTTTTTCTTTTGCTTCTTCCTCAGATTGTATTTTCTGAAGCTTGGTGGATTGGATCTAAGGAGGAGAATCCAGAAGAAATACGGCTTGAGTTTCCTAAAAACTTCAATGATGTTGCTTCGTCTGCTTGTTTGCCTCTCTTCTTGTTTCTTATTTTACCAGTGCACCTAACATCTTAACCATTTTATCTATTTTTGAATACCAGGGCAAGCCTGTAGCAGATTCTGATTTTAAAGGAGGGGCAGGTGTAACGAGTGAAGAAGCATCAGGTGGCAGTAAACTGGGGAAGGATAAAGTAGAGCCTCTTTCCCCTGACACAGATTTGAATGATACACCTGAGGATTCTGATCATAGAGCCGAGAAAAGTGCAAAGGATGTGGGCGAAGTGGTTTCAGTTCGACAATCAGCTAGAACTGCCGGGAAAAACATTAAGTAAGAAGTACCCACGTTTGCAATTGCGTACCTTTCACCCTTCTAGAATATATTGCAAGTATTTCAATTTTGTTAGTATGTTCATGAGGAAACTTTGCATCGACTTTTCGTGCTGTATATTTTTGTGACCATTCATGTTGCAAAGAGGACAAATTCTGGTTGTGATTATCACTAATCTTCAACAGTTCTGGTACATCTTGCTTTGTCATAAGCTGGATTTTAGGAAATTCAGACTCCTCACCTTGCTGGCGAAAATGACCCTGATTTGATTATTTTGTGGAAAAACTCTGATTAAAATTTTCTAGAAGACCATGTCATAAGCTCATGGCAGATTTTACCTTCAGGTGAACAATATAAATCTTTTTTCCTTATTGATTATTATTTTTCTTCTAATATATTGCAGACTGCACAGAGCTTCTTATCTGCCCTTACAATTTCCATTGCTGCTATGAACAACTAATCTTGGTTCATGGAACTAATTATATTGCTCACAACTCTTTTTCTTTATCATACTAGATAATATATTTGAGGTGCTTGTTGCATGGATTAGTAACAAAATACCTTTTCCCTCTCTCAGATTTAATTATGCAGAGTCAGCTTCTGAAGATGATTCGATAACTAGTGATACTGAAGTTGCAGAGGTATCAGCTGAGAAGGCGAACAGAAGGAACAGCAGTGCTACTACACGCTCCAATCTGGAAAATATCCATCTGATGCTTTATGTGGTTTCTACTGAATCATTTTATCTTCCCTCAATTTCGGAAATAATTTAATGCAGTGAATGCTATCTATTGCTATTTGCAAGTATAATTTGAACCTTAACTTCACAAAATAGTTGCACATACAAAAGATTTGGACAAAGCAACTACAGATCTTTTTACTTCAGAGGATGCACTTGCCAACGATGAAAGCGTTTCAACAGAAAAAGTCGAGCCATCATCTCCATTGAAACCTTCAGGCAAAAATCTTTCCAACAAGAAGGAACGACTAGTTCAAGCTACTTTATCTACTTTGTTTGAAAAAGCTGCTGATAAGGTCAGTACCATCAATTTAATCAAATGATTGGCTACTATGTCTTTGAAGCTTAGATACTACACTAGTATTTTCCTATTTGATACTACCAACATATGGTTGGGGCTTTATTTTTCTTTATGGTACTTAGTTTTTTTTTTTTCTCTTCTTCCATTTTTTGCGCCTTTCCAAATATGGGAACAGCCTGCATCTTCATCTCTTGATACGGAATGTTTTCTTCTGTAATTGTTTGAAGTAATGTGTTTAATGGCCATGCTTAATGGTGCGCTACTTGTTATACAACTAATGTTGGCATATCATTATGCTTTCACCTGGCCGCATTTGAAAAAATGTCTCATACTTCATTCTTTCTACTTATATTAATATTAATGATGGCCATATCTAATACATGGAAACTACGAAGTCATTTGCCACCCTTTCTTCGTGGCTCATTTACTTATGTTGCTTTTTATGTCCAGGGGTCTAAGAGTAGCGCAAAAGGTTCTCCTGGAAATAAAGGTGGTTGATCTGATGGGTTTGTAGCTTTTATTACATTATCAGAGGATTGGCATCTGAACATATGGAGACGTGTGTCTACTGTTCACATGTGATGTTTGAACAATTTTATTCCAGGTCTTGCTGGTAAGAGGCCACGAGAAAGTAGAAAGCAAGCAACTAAGCAATCACAAGTAAGAGACTATCAACTGGCAAGTTTTGGTTGTTGCTTGTTGTCTGGATAGAACAAATATACATGAACCATCTGGAATAGCTAGGACTTAACAGAGATTTCTTGTAATTTGTCTCGTTAAAACTTTAGGCAAAGGCAGCAACCAAAGGGGAGTCTCAATCGGGCAGAAAAAGGAAAGGTAAGCAATAATCTGCTGACATACTAGCCTAGGTATGCTTATTAGATGAAAGCTGAAAATAAATTTTTCTTTAAATGCCATATTGTTGGTAAACTACATATGTCAATACATGCCTATGAGCTCTTATGTAGATTCACAAATCACAACATGCATGATCATGAAGATATTCTGAATATATGTAAGGACACCAACTCTGAAAATGCAATGAAAGAACAATGTTGTATTAATCTCCTCCGGAGGAAATCTCTTCATGAATTGCATGAGACTTGTTAGTATTTACGGGTTCCTTCTATTTGGGAGGCTAGCATATTAGAAAGTGCATGACTTTTGGACTGGTGTAAATGCAGGGACTGGAACTCTGAGAAAGCAGAAGTCTCAGGTACTTGATGGATATTTCATATATTTAGTGGCTGTTGATACAAATTAAATGCTTTGTAAGTTGGGATGATTGAACTAATCGATCATTCTATTGGGTTGGTGAGTACGTAAAAATCTTGCATTTGCCTGATGTTCTTGTAGGTTACGGATGATGAGGCGGAAGATATCTCAAGCGACTCCCAGGTAAATCATCTAGCAAATGAGTATTTGTTTTCCTTTGATCTATGCATTTCATGCCAATATCGCAAGGAAGAAGCCGCCATCCATTATAAATACTTTCTTACAATCAATCCCATGGAATTGCGTCCTAAGGAACAGATGCCGATTTTCAAGTGAGAATTTAATAAATCCCCAACTTGGTTGTTGGTATGCTGATGATATTTTCCACCATCTCCAACATTGATGTGCGAATTGGTGGGCCTGGTGAACCTAGAGTCTTTAAGTTATATGATCCGATCCTTAATCTGGTTTTTCGTTACGACTGTTCTGTATCTTATACTGGTGTTCTCAGGACGACAGCGATGAGGATTGGGCTGCATGATACCTCGAAACGGAGGTTAGATGGCTGTAACATTGTCTACTTTCTGGCCGGCGCCATGTTCAGATAATTGTGAATTCAAAAGGAAAATTGTCACGTATGACAGACTATTCTGTAGAAGCCGCCAAACCTAAAGAAAAATCAGAGTGTATTCTCTTCGAGACAGATGACAGCCTCCAAGAACTCTAAGCCCTTGTCGCCAGGACGGCTTTCCGCCCAGGAACTACAGCATCAGCTTGTGGCGTCTGCGGTATTCCTCCGGAGCTGACTAAGAAATAGCCCTTGGTCGCATTTATGCATGGATCAAAAACAGAATAAAACAATGATCCGAATAGCTGTTTGCAAATTTTTTATTTTTTTTTTATTTTTTTTTTGGATACATATATATATATATATACAATATCTATTTGTGCTTGATCTTATTTTTATCCAATTACTGTGTCAATGCTGTGACTATAGAATATCTTAAGTTATTCACCTGCGTATTCAATATGGCTTGAATATGGCGTGAATTCAATTACGTATAGTACCACTCTTTGGATTGAGAATTAGAGAGAGAGAGAGAGAGAGAGAGAGAGAGAGAGAGAGGAAACTAGAGAACTATTTAATTAAAAATATAACTAACGTTTGATATACTGTTTGAATCCAAAATAAAAAAAAAACACCCACCCCCCTTTTAAACCAACGGTGAGGTGTTGCATGATAAAAAGAGGGAGGAAGATGACGACACCCACCACATCCCTCGCCCGGGCGATGGAGCTGCTCCGCCACCCCAACCTCTCCCTCTCCCTCGCAGCCTTCTCCGACCTCTCCGAGCTCAAGCGCGCCCACGCCCGCGCCCTCGCCTCCGGCATCTCCGCCGACCCCTTCACCTTCGCCCGCCTCCTCGCCTCCGCCGCCGTCTCCCCCGCCTCCGGTGACCTCCCCTACGCCGTCGCTCTCTTCCGTAGTTTCCCCTCCCCCACCCTCTTCATGTTCAACACCATGATCCGGGCCCTCTCCGACGGCCCCGACCCGCTCGACTCCCTCCGCCTCTACGTCCGGATGCTCCGCTCGGGCCTCTCCCCCGACCGGCTCACGCTCCCGTTCCTTCTCCGCTCCTGCCGCGTCCTCGGCCTCGCCCGCCTCGGCCGCGGCCTCCATGGCCACGCGGCGAGGCTCGGGCTCGATTCGGACGTCTACATTGTGAACAATGCGATCACCGTGTATTCCGGCTCGGGGGACATGGCCTCCGCCCGCCGAATGTTCGATGAAAATGCTAATATCGTCGACGTCGTCTCGTGGACAGCGATGGTCACCGGGCACGCGAACTGCGGAGAATTGAAGCAGGCCAGGCGGTTCTTCGATCGGATGACGAGCAGGAACTTGGTCTCTTGGAATGCCATGATTTCCGGCTACGCGCGATCGGGGAAGTCTCATAAGGCGCTGGAGTTGTTCGATAGAATGCCCGAAAGAGACGTCGCTTCGTGGAGCGCGATGGTGTCGGGGTTCGCTCAGTCCGGGTTGTGCAAAGAAGCTTTAGCGGTTTTCAAAGAGATGATTCTTAAGGAGGTAACACCGAACGAGGCGACTTTGGTTAGCGCTATATCGGCCTGTGCGCAGCTGCGAGCCTTAGAGGAAGGTGAATGGATTCATAGTTACATAAAGGAGCACAGGGCGGAGGAGATGAGTGTGATCCTTGCGACGGCGCTCGTCGACATGTACGGCAAGTGTGGGAACATAGCTAAAGCCCTCGAGGTGTTCAACAAAATGCCCGCGAAGAACGTCTACTCGTTCAACTCAATGATCGCCGGCCTAGCCATGAACGGCTCCGAGAGGCAAGCGCTGACCCTCTTTTGGAAAATGCAGTTGATGGGTCAGCATCCGAATGCCATAACGTTCATCGGCTTGTTGAGTGCTTGTAGCCACTCCGGCCTTATCGACGAGGGCCGGTGGCTATTCGACAAAATGATTCGAGATTACAACATCAGGCCTCTCTCCGAGCACTACGGTTGCATGGTCGATCTATTAGGCCGGGCGGGGCTAATGAAGGAAGCAATAGAGTTTGTGGACCAAATGCCGGTGGAGCCCCACCCCGGTCTATGGGGAGCTCTAGCGGGGGCGTGTAAGATCCACGGAGAGGTCGAGCTCGGAGAGGAAGTCGCGAAAAGGCTAATCGAGTTGGAACCGAATCAAGGCGGGAGGTACATTCTCTTGGCCAACATCTATGCAGCTGCTAAAAGGTGGGATGATATGGCCACAGTGAGGAAACTGTTGAAGGAAAGGAAGGTCTCAAAGGGTACAGGGAACAGCGCAGTTGAGGCATTGCCATAGAAACTCATCGAACAAGCTCATCATCGTTGTCGTCGTCGTCGTCATCTTCATCCTCCGATACCATCCCTTGTGCCGCATCACCGCTGTTGATTCCTCGCCGCCGCAAGAGCGCGAGCTCGAGAAGCGTCATCCTGGCCTTGTAGATCGGATTGGGCTCGATGAGGCGGCCCCGGTCGTAGGCCTCGCGGAGGAATACGGAGTGCCGGCCCCCCTTGGCGGAGAGGTAGAAGATCCCGGGGTGGTCCAGGAACAAGTCCCTGACGTTGAGCTCGATCCCGAACCATTTCCGGAACTGGCTAAACGTCTCCACCTCCACCATCTTCTCCACCGTGAGGCTCAGGAACTCGTGCGCGATCCCCACCGCCCTCTTCTCCATCGTCTTCGCCTCGTCCCTCGAAGACCACCTCCTCCCCCGCCCTCTCCTCGCGCCGCCCTCGTCGATGGGGTCGTAGGGGCCGGGGTAGGGGAGCCGCTGCCACGAACGGAGCTTGGCGCGGTAGTCCTTGGAGAGCCGCATCCCGGGGGGGAACCCTAGCTTGAACGCGAATTGGAGGTCGGGGTCGTCCTGCTGGTTGCGCCACCGATCGACGGCGGGGACGAAGGTAGGGTTAGGGTCGGGGCGGCGGAGGGAGAGGAGGTGGGAGTTGGGCTCCCGGGGGTGGGGGAGGAGGGAGAAGAGGGAAGGGTGGGCGGCGAGGACGGAGTCCTCCAAGTCGTCGGGGAGGCCGAGGGGGCGCCACGAGCGGAAGAGGGCGCGGAGTGGGAGGGCGCGGGAGGGGGAGATGGAGAGGAGGCGGCGGAGGAGATCGGCGGCGGCGGAGGTGGATGCGGCGGCGACGGACTCGGCTGCGGCGGCGGCGGAGGCGGCGGCGGGAGTGAGGAGGAGGGAGGAGGGTTTAGGGCTTAGGCGGAGGGAGAAGAGGCGGGGGTGGGAGCGGAGGAAGTGGGGTGCGCCGCGAGGGAGGCGGAGGCGGCGGGAGGAGGAGGGGTGGAGGAGGAGTGGGAGTGGGAGGGAGCGGTCGGGGGAGGCGAGGACGAGGTCGACGACGGAGGTGGCGCGTTGGAGGAGGAGGAGGCGCGACATCAGCTTCTCGAAGGTCGGATCGTGGTGCCGCGAGGCCACGCGCCCCGCCGCCGTGCTCGGCGGAGCCATGGCCTAGACAGAGAGGAAGAGAAAGAAAAGCAGAACTAACCAAAACAGCTTGTCTTGCACTGCAGGTTTTATATATAGGTTCCGCACTTCACCCATTCACCAACTCATACCGGTACATCCAAAATTGCTCCACAGTATGGTTGAAAATTTAAGTTACAAAAAGTGGTCAGATTGTTGTGCAGGTAATTATTATTATTTTTTATTAAATGAAGTTATGAAGTTACACAATAACTTATTTTGTTTGTTAAAAATCATAATAACTTAGCAAGATTCTAAACAATACAAATTGAAATGAAAAATCATTGCTACCCATTGAAAAGTATTATCAAAATTCCAATACAGAAGCTTTTTGTTCCAATCTTAATGGGCCACTAGTATCCATCACCACCTGAATCCAACTAGACCCAGGAAATCTTTTCACTTCTCTATCCTCCATAAGCTCTCCCACCCTTCTCACTCCACCCCAGTTGCGGGTATCGGCGAACATGTTCGACAATAAAATGTACGTCGACGGATCCTCCTTTTCTAAAGCAATCGCTCTCTCCGCCGCTCTCTTCCCGGCCTCCACATCCCTGTGGCGCCGACACGAAGCAAGCAACGTTTGCCAGACAAGAACACCCGATCGGAATGGCATACTCGATATGAATTCCTCGGCCTTCTCGATATGCCCTGCTCTGCCTAATGATCTTCTCCAGCATAATGATCTTCTCCAGGTTCTAAGCCATAATCGCTTGCCATGGAGTCGAACCATCTCCAACCTTCGTCGATGAATCCCCCTTGACTACATGCATAGAGAATGCAAATAAATGTGATGTAGTTCGGCTTCGCGCCCTCCGAGATCATTTCATCGGACGCTTCGAGAGCTTCACGTGCAAGTCCGTTCTGTGCGAACCCCATGATCATTGTCGTCCACGTGATAACCGACCGCCCTTTCATAGATTGAAATACCGCCTCTGCACATTCCATCGACCTGCAATTTGCATACATGTCAATCAGGGCATTATCGACGCATTCATCCATATGCTCTCGTAGCTTAATCCTATACCCATGCGCCTTCTTCCCTCCGGCTAAATTTGTGAGGTTTGAGCAAGCATTAAACTCCGTCGCTAACGTAAATTTGTTGGGCCTAATTCCGCACCGCTTCATTTGATTCACAACCTCGAGAGCTTTGGCGGCCCGCCCGCAATGTAGGAAGCCGGCAGCCATCTCGGTCAAAGATACGACATCTCTTTCGGGCATTTCCTCGAACACTCTAAAAGCATCATCCAAACGATTGTTCTTCAAGCACATATCCACCAAGGAGTTCCCCACACATATATCATCTCTGACAGCAGACTTTACAAGTTGAGCGTGAACTTGAACGCCACTCCTTAAGCTCATACTCGTCGCCAACCCCGTTAGGACGCTACTAAACGAGAACTCGTCGAGACCCACTCCCTCTCTTATCATTCCATGCCAAAATCCCCACACTTCCGAGCATGAGTACCGCAAGAACCCGGCAATTATTGAGTTCCATGAAACTACATCCCTGTTCTCGCATTTCTCAAACAGTTCCTTTCCACCGGCGAACCTGCCGCTCCGGATCTGCGCCGTGGTGAACGCGTTAAACAAGAAGATGTTTGACTCGAACCCAAGGCGAATAACCTGCCTGTATAATTCTCGGGCCCGGAGCTGCTGTTAGCGGCGAGGAAGGAGGTCGCATTGAGCGCGCTCACGAGGGTGAACTCGTTGGGCCGGACACCTTCTCGAAGCATATGGATAAAGAGGTAGACTGCACCGTGTGGGCGGTCGCAGCGTACGAAGCCGCTGATAGCTATCGAGCACGATACGACGTTTCTGTGGGGCATTTTATCGAACAGTTGGAGGGCGAAGGAGGGGTCGCCGCGGGCAGAGTTCATGTACATGTTAAGGAGGTGGTTGTGGAGGAAGAGCGAATTGGAGAGGATACAGTGCTTGAGGAGGTGGCCATGGATAGCGGTGCCGAGGCGAAGGTCGATGGCGCGACCGCATCGGCGGAGGAGAGCGGAGAAGCGGAGCTCGGCGTCGGGTTCTTCGTATTCATCTTCTTTGGGGGGTTGTGTAAAGCTCGAGGAGAGGTAGAGGTATTGAGGAGGAGGAGGAGCTCTCGAGAGGAGCTTTAATGGTGGGAGCGAGAGGTGGAGGTGGAAGAAGAGGGGGTGAATCAGAGGAGAAGGACATTTTGGCATTAGGGTTACCGTTGGAGACCGTTGAGAAGGGGTTTGGGGTTTATGTTGGTGAAAATTACATCGTGACCCCTCGACTATTGGCAATTTCAAAATGCCTCCTTTAATTCCCTAATTTCTTTTTATATCACTCTTTTTCCTTTATTTATTATTGATGAATTCTACTTAACAACACTTTTGCTTAATTCAATCACTCCTACCTCCATTTTATCTGCCACAAAATAGTTAAAATCACTAAATTTGATAGAAGTATATATGAATTTGATAAAATGTTAAATTTATTAGACTAAAATCACTCAATTTCAAAATAACAAACACTAAAGAGAATGTCAATAACAAAAAAAAAGGGAAAGTTTAGCAAATCTTTTCAAAATGCCCCATAGTTGAGTCTCAGGCAATTTTATTATCTACTTAGTCATCTATGTAATATGATCAAAATCTTCAGAGTGTGGAAGTAGCAGCTCAAAAAATCATCATATGCCTAATTATTTCAAGCATCCATTGTAGTATTCAGCAGTCCATTTTTCCAGATTCTGAAAATTCTGCTCACCCCATGCTGAACCTCAGCCTGACATGAAATACCAGCTTCGCGCTTCAGTACTTCTTTTATTTTTGTGAGGGTAGCGAGACTATGTAATTAATCGATTCGAAGTTGATACAGACATGTACAAATTGTAAATTCAGCAAAAACGAACTCATTTTGATTGTACGAATTTCGAAATAGTAGTCTACAAAATGCTTCTGTAGTTC
This sequence comes from Tillandsia leiboldiana, assembly GCA_029204045.2. Taxonomy (NCBI): domain Eukaryota; kingdom Viridiplantae; phylum Streptophyta; class Magnoliopsida; order Poales; family Bromeliaceae; genus Tillandsia; species Tillandsia leiboldiana. The sequence goes on along the minus strand of CM055080.1, from coordinate 1,385,409 downwards.
CTAATTGCTCTTCGAACCAGGTTTGCAACTATCAACTAGTACACATCTGGAATCATCCGAAAGTAAACACCACCGTTATCATATATGTACATGAAATGAATGTTCTGCAATACATTTGCGGATGCACCAGAAGCCATTCACTGAGAGCAGCAATCTGCAGTTAGAGCATGAAGGCGCAGAAAAATTGAAGCAACCGAAGAATGTGCATTTAAGCTGCAGCATCTGCAGGGACAAAAATGGAGGAGAAATCATTGTTATTGCACTATGCTTAGAAAATCTTATTGCGCAAATTCACATTTCACACTGAAGAAAAAGTGATATGTGAAAGTTTCAGAATATGAATGTAATAACTGGAAGTTAAGATGGCATTGCAAACAAATATAAATACAAAGAACAAAAAAGTAGTAGGATAACACAACCCTGTGATTTTACATCTGCAGAACTAGGGATGCACTCATTCCACATTGATCTATATCAAAGAAAACAACAAATTTTCCGTGTTTTATTGCAGGATTCAAATCGGGACCGATTGCGCTGGATTAAGGGCATCGATGAACAGCAAAGAATTTATCCCCCTAAATTTATCTACGTTTGATACAGTCTAAGCCGAAAACCTACACGAGAAAGAAATAAGAAACAAGAAACCAAAGCGCGAAAGAAACAGAGTGATGTACCTTGGCTAATGCGGCTCCGATTCCTGTTCCCTTGTCTCCGCCAGCCCGCTATTGCCGAGGAATGAGCCTCCCTGCCATTCTCCGTTCCAACGTCGCTATTCTTCGAGGCGGATCGTGATATGACAGCGACAGCATCACGATTATGTATACTGCAGTGATACCTATAACCTCCTCTTCCTCATCCTCGGTCAGCAAGTTGAATCGGCATTCCGGGCAGGAGTTGCAAAGGCCGAGCCATTGAAGGATGCAGTCTCTGTGGAAGACGTGATTGCACGGTAATTGAGTTGCGCCGTCCCCGGCCGCGTATGTCTGCTGGCACACTGAGCACTGCGCCTCTCCCGCCGCCATCTCCACGTCAGGAAGGGCAGCAATGACCGATCTGGCCGCGGGGTTGCCAAAGACGTTGGAGCCCTCCTCAAGCTCATTCTCGAAGATCTGATCGCCGAAGTCGCAGAGGTGCACACCTGTCGGGGGTCCGGAGGGATCGTTCGGCGGCCGGATGAATCGGGAGAGGTTGTCCGGCAGCTCGGGTGGCACACCCACGATGACGGCATGGACGCGGAAGCCGATGTAGATGTGTTTGTTGATGCGGTCCTCGGTTGCTGTGGGGAAGATGAATTGCGAATGCAAGGGGGATATGTCCGAGTGGAACAGGGCGGCGGTGTCGGCGGGGCTGCGGAGGAAGAAGGCAGCGGGGGAGAGGGAGAGGGAGCCGATTGGTAAGAAGGGGCTAGGGTTTTGGGAGAGGGGGAGGTCGATCTCCTCGAGGAAGTCGCCGTGGCAGATAGGGCAAGCCGCGCCCGCGGCGATCGCGCCGGCGAGGCAGCATCGGTGGCAGAAGTAGTTTCGGGTGACGTCGACGGTGAGGGCGGCTTCGGAGGAGGCAGCGGCGGCTTCGGAGGAGGAGGCGGTGGCTCCGCCTTGAGGGGCGGCGGGGGACATGGTCGCTGCGGCGGAGGTGGCGAAGGGGGATTCTTGGAGGGAAAGAAACGGAAAGAGGAGGAGGATTAAAGCTTTTCCTTCGCAAAGTAGATGCTAATTGTGGACTTGGTCTACCATGTCATCTTTAGACCGGTATTTCAATAAGTCCGGCAATTGTTTTGCAGGCTTTAGATGACGTCAAAGACCCGAAAACGATTTTTTTTTTTTTTTTTTTATAATATTCTGTTTTTTCACTTTATCCTATTTTTATTGAAATAAGATTAATCGAACAGGCGAAATGACGATAATGCTCTTATTCCTATTCGCAGAACAGTCGTTTTTCCATTGCCGTCTCTCTCATCCGACTCTTTCTCTATCTCTAACGCGGTCACGCTCTCTCTAATAGCCCGAGACCCAAACTCCTCCGTCTATAGTGCCGCCGCCGGAGAAGACGGCTACCCCGGCGGCGACGCCGGTTTGCGGTTCGGAGTTTGAGGAGGAGGATGGGGCGAAGGAGGAGGTGGAAGAGGAGTTCGAGGAGGAGGATGGGGTCGGGAAGGAGCGGTGCATGACAGCGTCTTCCCATTGGCGGCAGCGATGGAGGCGGCGCTACCCGGCAAACGGTGAAGGTGTAGGGGAGGGGATGGGGTTTGAAGGATATTTTCGGTATATCCATTAAGAAATTGACGGTTCACTTACGGAATGCTGACGGCGGAGGTAAATGCACAATTCCGTAATTACGAGGGAGCAAAATATAGATTTGAAAAAAATATGAAAATAGCTACCTTCCTCTCAAAAAAAAAAAAAAAAATGAAAATAAAGTAAAAAAAACGAAATATTATAGAAGATTTTCTATAATTTAGTCTTGAAATAATGCTTAAAAAGAAAATTTTTCTTCGGTCGTCGTCTACTTGTACCTGTGCAGCGGCAAACTTTGAATTGTATGTTTTTTTTTTTCAATTGACAACCGGTTTCGATTTTGAAAGATTGAGCGATTAGCTTGGCCAATAAATATTTTAATTTTTTGTTGTGTTAAGAGTGAACTCTAGAGAAGCTCAAACTGATTATATTTGACGGTTCATATTTGTAATGTGATCGAATGTTTGGAGTGTACAAGAATTATCTCATCCATTTTATTTGAATCTGTATACAAAAATCACCATTTGCTTTGTTTTAAGCATCAATAGTTGTATTCAGCAATTCACTTTTTAAATTTCAAAATTCTGCTCAGCGCATGTAGCTGCACTTCACCCATCCACTGCAGGGTTTAATAGAGGCTCCGCACTTCACCCATCCACTTAACTCATACCGGTATACATCCAAAATTGCTCCACACGTATGGTTAAAAATTTAAGTTCTAAATATTTTGCTATTTTTCTCTCGGAACAAAAAGTGGTAAGATTGTTGTGCAGGTATTATTATTATTATTATTTTTTATTAAATGAAGTTATGAAGTTACACGAGAACTTATTTTATTCGTCAAATTTCATAATAACTTAGCAAGATTCTAAACAATACAAATTGAAATGAAAAATCATTGCCGATCATTCACATTCATCTTAGTTGAGCTCGCAAATGCCAATAGCCATTGAAAAGTATCATCAAAATCTTATCCTAATTGGCCAAGGCCCTATACAGAAGCTCTTTGTTCCAATCTCAAAGGGTCATTAGTATCCATCACCACCTGAATCCAACTAGACCCAGGAAATCTCTTCACTTCTCTATCCTCCATAAGCTCTCTCACCCTTCTCACTCCACCCCAGTTGCGGGTATCGGCGAACATGTTCGACAATAAAATGTACGTCGACGGATCCTCCTTTTCTAAAGCAATCGCTCTCTCCGCCGCTCTCTTCCCAGTCTCCACATCCCCGTGACGCCGACACGAAGCAAGCAACGTTTGCCAGACAAGAACACCCGGTCGGAACGGCATACTCGATATGAATTCCTCGGCCTTCTCGATATGCCCTGCTCTGCCTAAGAGGTCCACCATACAAGCATAATGATCTTCTCCAGGTTCTAAGCCATAATCGCTTGCCATGGAGTCGAACCATCTCCAACCTTCGTCGATGAATCCCCCTTGACTACATGCATAGAGAATGCAAATAAATGTGATGTAGTTCGGCTTCGTGCCCTCGGAGATCATTTCATCGGACGCTTCAAGAGCTTCACGTGCAAGTCCGTTCTGTGCGAACCCCATGATCATTGTCGTCCACGTGATAACCGACCGCTCTTTCATAGATTGAAATACCGCCTCCGCACATTCCATCGACCCGCAATTTGCATACATGTCAATCAGGGCATTATCGACGCATTCATCCATATGCTCTCGTAGCTTAATCCTATACCCGTGCGCCTTCTTCCCTCCGGCTAAATTTGTGAGGTTTGAGCAAGCATTAAACTCCGTCGCTAACGTAAATTTGTTGGGCCTAATTCCACACCGCTTCATTTGATTCACAACCTCGAGAGTTTTAGCGGCCTGCCCGCAATGTAGGAAGCCAGCAGCCATCTCGGTCCAAGATATGACATCTCTTTCGGGCATTTCCTCAAACGCTCTAAAAGCATCGTCCAAACACTTGTTCTTCAAGTACATATCCACCAGGGAGTTCCCCACACATATATCATCTCCAATACCATACTTTACAAGTTGAGCGTGAACTTGTACGCCACTCTTTAAGCTCATACTTGTCGCCAACCCCGTTAGGACGCTACTAAACGAGAACTCGTCGGGACCCACTCCCTCTCTAATCATTCCACACCAAAATCCCCACACTTCTGAGCATGAGTACCGCAAGAACCCGGCAATTATCGAGTTCCATGAAACTACATCCCTGTTCTCGCATTTCTCAAACAGTTCCTTTGCACTGGCGAACCAGCCGCTCCGGATCTGCGCCGTGATGAATGCATTAACCAAGAAGATGTTTGACTCGAACCCAAGGCGAATAACCTGCCCGTATAATTCTCGGGCACCGGAGCGGCTGTTAGCGGCGAAGAAGGAGCTCGCATTGAGCGCGCTCACGAGGGTGAACTCGTTGGGCCGGACACCTTCTCGAAGCATTCGGATAAAGAGGTAGATTGCACCGTGCGGGCGGTCGCAGCGGACTAGACCGCTGATAGCTATGGACCACGATACGACGTTTCTGTGGGGCATTTTATCGAACAGTTGGAGGGCGAAGGAGGGGTCGCCGCGGGCAGAGTTCATGTACATGTTAAGGAGGTGGTTGTGGAGGAAGAGGGAATTGGAGAGGATACAGTGCTTGAGGAGATGGCCATGGATAGCGGCGCCGAGGCGAAGGTCGATGGCGCGACCGCATCGGCGGAGGAGAGCAGAGAAGCGGAGCTCGGCGTCGGGTTCTTCGTATTCATCTTCTTTGGGGGGTTGTGTAAAGCTCGAGGAGAGGTAGAGGCATTGAGGAGGAGGAGGAGGAGGAGGAGGAGCTCTCGAGAGGAACTTTAATGGTGGGAGCGAGAGATGGAGGTGGAAGAAGAGGGGGTGAATCAGAGGAGAAGGACATTTTGGCATTAGGGTTACCGTTGGAGACCGTTGAGAGGGGGTTTGGGGTTTATGTAGGTGAAAATTATATGGTGACCCCTCGACTATTGGCCATTTCAAAATGCCTCCCTTAATTCCATAATTTTTATATCACTCTTTTTTTCTTTATTTATTATTGATGAATTCTACTTAACAACACTTTTGCTTAATTCAATCACTCCTGCCTCCATTTTATCTGCCACAAAATAGTTAAAATCACTAAATTTGATAGAAGTATATATGAATTTGATAAAATTTTAAATTTATTTGACTAAAATCACTCAATTTCAAAATAACAAACACTAAGAGAATGTCAATAACAAAAAAAAAGGGAAAGTTTAGCAAATCTTTTCAAAATGCCCCATAGTTGAGTCTCAGGCATTTTTATTATCTACTTAGTCATCTATGTAATATGATCAAAATCTTCAGAGTATGGAAGTAGCAGCCCAAAAAATCATCATATGACTAATTATTTCAAGCATCCATTGTAGTATTCAGCAGTCCATTTTTCCAAATTCTGAAAATTCAGCTCACCCCATGCTAAACCTCAACCTGACATGAAATACCAGCTTCGCGCTTCATCACTTCTTTTATTTTTGTGAGGGCAGCAAGGCTATGTGATTAATCGATTCGAAGTTGATACAGACATGTACTAATTGTAAATTCAGCAAAAAAGAACCCATTTTGATTGTACGAATTTTGAAATTGTAATCTACAAACTGCTTCTGTAGTTCCTTATTCGCTATTCAATCATACCATTCGTCATCGCTCTCTTCGATCCACACTTGCAACTATCAACTGCTACACATCTGGAATCATCCGAAAGTAAACACCATCATTATCGTATATGTACATGAAACAAATGTTCTGCTATACAATTGCTGATGCGCCTGAAGCCATTCACTGAGAGCAGCAATCCGCAGTTAGAGCATGAAGGCGGAGAAAAATTGAAGCAATCAAAGAATGTGCATGCAAGCTGCAGCATCTGCAGGGACAAAAATGGAAGAGAAATCATTGTTATTGCACTGATGCTTAGAAAATCTTATTGTGCAAATTCACATATCACACTGAAGAAAAAGTGATATGTGAAAGTTTCAGAATATGAATGTAATAACTGGAAGTTAAGATGGCATTGCAAACAAATATAAATACAAAGAACAAAAAAGTAGTAGGATAACACAACCCAGTAATTTCACATATGCAGAACTAGGGATGCACTCATTCCACATTGATCTATATCAAAGAAAACAACAAATTTTCCATGTTTTAAAGAAGGATTCAAATCGGGGACCGATTGCCCCGGATTAAGGGCACCGATGAACAGCAAAGAATTTATCCCCCTAAATTTATCTACATTTGATACAGTCTAAGCCGAAAACCTACACGAGAAAGAAATGAGAAACAAGAAACCCAAGCGCGAAAGAAACAGAGTGATGTACCTTGGCTAATGCGGCTCCGATTCCTGTTGCCTTGTCTCCGCCGGCCCGCTATTGCCGAGGAATGAACCTCCCTGGCATTCTCCGTAACACTAACGCTATTCTTCGAGGCGGATCGTGATACGACAGTGGCAGCATCACGATTATTAACACTACAGTGACACCTATAAACCCCTCTTCCTGATCCTCGGTCTGCAAGTTGAATCGGCATTCTGGACAGGAGTTGCGAAGGCCGAGCCATTGAAGGATGCAGTCTCTGTGGAAGACGTGATTGCACGGTAATTGAGTTGCGCCGTCCCCGGCCGCGAATGTCTCCTGGCACACTGCGCACTGCGCCTCTCCCCCCGCCATCTCCACGTCAGGAAGGGCAGCAATTGCCGATCTGGACGCGGGAGTGCCAAAGATGTTGGAGCCCTCAAACTCATTGTCGAAGATCTCATTTCCGAAGCCGCAGAGCTCCTCGCCTGTTGGGGGTCCGGAGGGATCGTTCGGTGGTGGTATGATTGGGGAGAAGTCGTCCGGCGGCGGGGGTGGCACACCCACGATGACGGCGTGGACGTGGTAGCCGATGTATATGAGTATGTTGATGCGGTCCTCGGATGGTATGCGGAATCTGAATTGAGAATGCAAGGGGGATATGTTGGAGTGGAAGAGGGCGGTGGTGTCGGCGGGGCTGCGGAGGACGAAGGCGGCGGGGGAGAGGGAGAGGGAGCAGATTGCTAACAAAGGGCTAGGGTTTTGGGAGAGGGGGAGGTCGATCTCCTCGAGGAAGTCGCCGTGGCAGAGAGGGCAAGCCGCGCCCGCAGCGATCGCGACGGCGAGGCAGCATCGGTGGCAGAAGTAGTTTTGGGTGACGCCGACGGCGGCGACGGCAGAGGAGGAGGCAGCGGCGGCTGTGGAGGAGGAGGCGGCGGCTCCTCCGTGATGGGCGGGGGAGGACATGGTCGCTGCGGCGGAGGTGGCGGAGGGGGATTCTTGGAGGGAAAGAAACGGAAAGAGGAGGAGGATTAAAACTTTTCCCTCGCAAAATGGATGCTATTTGTGGACTTGGTCTACCATGTCATCTTTAGACAGGTATTTCAATAAGTGCTTAAAAGCCGTCAATTGATTTGCAGGCTTCAGATGCCGTGAAAGACCCACAAAGTTTTTTTTTTTTTTTTTTTTTTTTTTTTTGTGTGTGTCGGGGGTAACCATAATTGTTAGATGTGACTCCGAAATTAAAAATTGCTTCGATTTTGTGTATCCGGTTTGCCAACAGCTTCGTGTGCAACAACAAAATTTGGTAAAATTTTGAGAAAAAAAAATTGGATGTTTGTTGTGGAAGTGGAGGGCTCGGGCCGGTACGGATTAGATCCGCTAAGAAAAATTTGTTAAAATTATTGTTTTTTTTTTTTTTGCCCTAGCGAGATCGAGCGATGTAATCTGAACTTTGTATTCTATTCTTTCACATAGTGAAACTCTCTTTTTTCGCTCGTGATTTTTTTTTCAACAAAAAATTTTTCACGTAAAATATGTGTTCTTGTTTTGTCGTACATTTTGAGATTTATTTTTGTGTCGTAATCGCCTATTGATTTCATTAAATTTGTGCGTTCATTGTTAACAATAATTATGCCATGCAGGATATTCTTCTTGGAATATCGCACACTGTAAGATGAGAGAGGGGCTAATTATGAATAAGATGGTAATTTTGTATTGAAATAATGCTTAAAAAGAAAATTATTCTTGCGTTCATTTACAATGTCCTCCTCTACTTGTACCTGTGCAGCGGCAAACTTTGAATTGTATGTTTTTGTTTTCAATTGACAACCGGTTTTTAATTTTGAAAGATTGAACGATTAGTTTGGCCAATAAATATTTTAATCTTTTGTTGTGTTAAGAGTGAGCTCTAGAAGCTCAAACTGATTGCATTTGACAGTTCATATTTGTAATGAGATCGAATGTTTGGAGTGTGGAAGAATTATCTCATCCATTTTATTTGAATCTGCATACAAAAATCACCATTTGCTTTGTTTTAAGCATCAATAGTTGTATTCAGCAATTCACTTTTTAAATTTCAAAATTCTGCTCAGCGCATGTAGCTGCACTTCGGTTCGACCTGGTTCTAAAAGAATTGAATCAGATTTCGACAGAAGCAAGAACAATACTTTCCCCAGCAAAAGAGTATCACTGCTGTATATATATATCTTCCGGGGGCAATGAGAATATGTAATCAATTAAGTGTCAATATGAATATGTATGAACTACAAATTCAGAAAAAGAACCCATCAGATTGTACAAATTTAGAAATGAACTCTACAAAGACACCAAAAAAAAAAAAAAAAACTGATTAGTATAGTGACTTGTCAGCCCCCAAATCAAACTGCTTCAGTAGTTCCCTTATTGCTCTTTGAACCAGGTTTGCAACTTACAGGTACTACAGATCTGGGATCGTCCGAAAGAAACCCTCACCTTCTCACACCATCGTCGGCAACAGAGGACGCCTTTAATGTATATGTACATAAACGAATGTTCCGCTGTACAATTGAGGATGCACCTGAAGCCATTCACTAATAAGAGAAGCAATCCACAGTTAGAGCATGTAGGATAAAAATCTATTCCTACAGGGCAAAGTTCTACATCGTATAACTTGTAATTCGTGAAACTGAGATATGGTTCAAAGAAAAAAACTTGTCTAGCTTAAATAAAAAGCAACCCGAGAAAGTGCATTCATTGATTCAAGTTGCAGCTTCTGCAGTGACAACAATGGGAGAGGAATCATTGTTGTTCCAGTTGTACAAATACTTTTTTGAGAAAACAGTTGTACAAATACTGATGTTTATACCCTATTTATTTCGTAAAGCTGAACAAACTTATAGCACAAATTCACATTCGAGAATGAAGAAAAAGGGATATGTAAAGGTTTCAGAATATGAATGCCGATGTTCAACAGGAAGAACAAAATTGCGGAAATTAGATAACAAAATGATGAAGTTGTTCAATTCAAAGTTAAGATGGTACCGCAAACAAATATAAATGCAAAGCACAAATAAAAGTAGGATAATAACCCATCCATAAGCCAATTTCATATTGTTTAAATTGGTGCTTTGGGTAATTTCACATCTACAGAACTAAGGATGCACTCATATCTCATTGATCTATATCAAAGAAAACAACAATAATATGGTAGTAACAAAAGAGAGGGTTCTTTTTTCCGTGTTTTAAAGCAGGATTCAAATCGGGGACCCATCGCCCCGAATTAAGGGTTTCAATGAACAGCAAAGAACTTACCCCTAAATTTATCTACATTTGATACATTTGTACTTGAAAATCTACACAACCAAGAACCAAGAAACCAAAGTTAAAGCAAAAGAGAAGAAACACACACTATCTAGAGTGATGTACCTCGAGCTAATGCGGCTGCAACTCATCTCGCCTTGTCTCTGTCGGCCTGCTTTTGTGTTGCGCCCCTCGGATCTGCGGAAGAATGAGCCTCCCCAGCACGCGCCGGTGTACTATCACTATGTTAAATTGAAACGGCGAAAAATAGATCCAAGAATAAAAATAATGTAAGAAAAGAAAAGAAAGAGCACACCAGGTTTTACGTGGTTCGGCCACCGGCCTACGTCCACGGGCGAAGACGGAGCAAAGACTTTTATTAAAGCCAAAAGAAGAATACAAAGATTATATCTCTCAAGAAAACCGAAACTCCAAATAGATCCGAAATATCAAAATTTGCATCCACCCTAACGATTCCTAAGAATCCAATCGTATGGACGCCCTCACCTTAGAGCTTCAATTTTTTAATTAATTGCCGGCTTCATTAGCAACATATGGCTCATCCAATACGCCCTCTCTCCTCTTGGATTGCTTGAATTAATTAGAGCATGGCCTCTAATTAAAATCCCGGCTTCATTAATATGGCCGTATGTACCAACACCAACAACACGTATCTTCCTTGATTGACCTAAATTAATTAGCGCTTCGGCTAATTAAAAGTTACGGCGTCATTAAAGTGGCCGGGTATGCTATATATAATATATGCCTCCAAACTAGAATCTAATTAGGATTTGTAGTCTAATTAAACTCCTAATTAAATTCTAGTTTTACCCAACAATCTAAATCTTATATTATCCTAATTAGATTAGGATTTAACTTCAATTTAGATAAATACAAATCTAAACCAAATAATAACAATCTCCACCTTGGTTTGATTTGTAGTCTTTAGCCGCTGTGTTGAGGTTGTCACAAAACTCCACCTTGACTTGAATTTCACCTTAATGCTCCTTAATGCTCCGTGCTCCGTCTTCTCCAAACGCCCCATAGGGCCTCAAATGCTGCTAACCGCCACCAAGTCCAAACAATGTTTGAACTTGGCAATTGTAAGAGACTTAGTAAGCATGTCCGCCGGATTGTCCTCGGTACCAATTTTCTTAACAGTCACTGTGCGCTTTCCGATCACATCCCGAACAAAGTGAAACTTTATATCGATGTGTTTCGTCCTATCATGAAACATTTGATCTTTAGACAAATGAATAGCACTCTGACTATCTGAATAAACAATCGTCGGCTCCCAACAAGAAGTAAGCTCTCCATATAAGCCTCTTAACCACATAGCTTCCTTCACACCCTCTGTCATAGCAATATATTCCGCCTCGGTCGTGGACAAGGCGACAATGGGTTGTAATGAAGCTTTCCAACTAACTGCACATCCTCCAATAGAAAAAATATACCCTGAAAGTGATCTCCTCATATCCAAATCACCTGCGAAATCCGAATCAACATATCCAACCACACCATCCTTACACCTCCCAAACTCCAAACAAGTGCTAGTGGTACCTCGTAAGTATCTCAGAATCCACTTAACAGCTTGCCAATGAGCCTTACCAGGATTGGTCATATATCTGCTAACCATGCTCACTGCGTAAGAGATGTCCGGTCGTGTGCAAACCATGGCGTACATGATGCTCCCAACAGCGCTAGAATATGAAACATGTGACATGTACTCCCTATCATCATCGGACTGTGGTGATAACTCGGCCGAAAGTTTGAAATGCGCCGCAAAAGGAGTGCTCACCGGTTTTGCGTCTGCCATACCGAAACGCTTTAGAATTTTCTCTATATATTTTTCTTGTGATAAATGCAGAAGTCCTGAATTCTTGTCTCTCTTAATTTCCATACCAAGAATTTTCTTAGCAGCACCCAGATCTTTCATCTCAAACTCACCCTTTAATGAAGCCTTCAACTTATTAATCTCAACTATGTCGTCGGAAGCAATCAACATATCATCGACATAGAGCAACAAATATATGAAAGATCCCTGATCAAGCTTCCTAAAATATACGCAACTGTCACACTTGCTTCTCGAATATCCGTGACCTGTCATAAAGGAGTCAAACCGCTTGTACCATTGTCGAGGAGACTGCTTCAAGCCATAAAGCGATTTTCTTAACAGGCAAACATGGTCCTCCTTCCCTTCAATAATGAATCCCTCTGGCTGCTTCATATAAATTTGCTCCTCAAGTTCTCCATGTAGAAAAGCTGTCTTAACATCAAGCTGCTCAAGATACAAATCATGCATGGCTACTAATGATAGAAGAACACGAATAGAAGTATGCTTCACAACGGGTGAGAAAATATCATTAAAATCAACACCTTCTACCTGACTGTAGCCCTTAGCAACTAAACGAGCTTTATACCTTGTATCTTCCACGCCAGGGATTCCTTCCTTTTTCTTGAAGACCCACTTGCAGCCAACAATTTTCTTGCCTGTAGGCGGTTTTACTAACTCCCATGTGCGATTCTTGTGGAGCGATTCTATTTCTTCATTCATCGCCAACAACCACTCCGCAGAACTGGTACTAGAAATAGCTTGATTATATGTGGAAGGTTCTCCTTCTTCTTCTGTATCTTGTGCCACTGAAAGAGCATAGGCAACCATATCTTCATAACCATATCTCTGCGGTGGTTTTATCTGCCTCCTCGCTCTACTTGTAGCAATGCTCTGCCTCTCAACTTGTGGGGTTTCAGTAACTGAGGTGTCTGCCAACTGAACTTCCTTTGACTGAGAAGAATTCTGTGACTGAACTATACCATCGGTCTCTACCTCCACCTGCTTGCTAGCACTCGGGGTCTCATCAGAAGAATTTCGGTTAGGATATAGCATAATAGACTCATCAAACGTGACATCCCTACTAATAATTAATTTAGACGATTCAGGACACCACAATCTATATCCCTTAACCCCCGTCGCATAACCAATAAAGATGCACTTTTTAGCCCTAGGTTCTAACTTGCCTTCATTTACATGAAAATAAGCAGGACAACCAAATATACGCAAATTAGAATAATCAGAAGGGCTACCAGGCCATACCTCCTCCGGAGTTTTGCAATCAAGTGCCGAATGTGGAGAACGATTTACCAGATAGCATGCCGTAGAGATCGCCTCTGCCCAGAAACTCTTTGCTAAGCCAGCATTAGAGAGCATGCAACGTGCTCTCTCTAAAAGAGTTCTATTCATCCGTTCGGCCACCCCATTTTGCTGTGGAGTATGCCTAACGGTCTTGTGTCGAACGATCCCTTCATTCTTGCAGAATTTTTCAAACTCTGATGAACAAAATTCCAAACCATTATCAGTCCTTAATCTTTTGATTTTCTTTTCAGTTTGCTTCTCGATCATAACCTTTCACTGCTTAAAATAACTGAACACCTCGTCCTTACTTTTCAGAAAGAATACCCACACCTTACGAGAATAGTCATCAATAAAAGTCAACATATATTTAGCACCACCATGAGTAGGAGTACGAGATGGTCCCCAAAGATCAGAATGAATATAATCTAGAGTACCTTTTGTTCGATGAACTGCGGTCTTAAAGCTGACTCTCTTTTGTTTGCCAAGAACACAATGCTCGCAGAAATCCAACTTTTCTAAACTCTGATTACCAAGTAAACCTCTCTCGTTCAACTTCATCATACCATACTCGCTCATATGGCCCAGTCGCATATGCCATAATTTGGTGCTATCCGAATCTGACATAGAGGAAGAAGTCACCGCTGCTGAACCTGTCACAGTAGAACCCTGTAGAACATATAACATGTCGGTCAACTTGGCCTTCATCACTACAAGATTCCCTTTAGCGACCTTCATTAATCCATCAACCGAAGAATACTTAAAACCTTTAGCATCAAGTGTACCTAATGAAATCAGATTTTTTCTCATATTCGGAACATGCCGAACCTCAGATATAGTCCTCACTACTCCATCGTACATCCGTACCTGAACAGTGCCAATACCAATAACTGTACACTTAGAGTGATTTCCCATCAATACATCTCCACCATCAATAGGCTTGTACGTCGAGAACCAATCTCTATGTGAACAGATATGGAAGGAACATGCGGAGTCCATAAGCCACTCATCCTGTCTGCGTGTCTTATCCGTAACTGTGAAGACAATATCGCCGCCATCTGATTCTCCTGCTGCAACACTTGCTTCTGGTTTAGCATTGGTGTTTTTCTGATCTTGATTCTTATCACCGTTATTCTTCCGCTGCTCTTTATTTTTCAACTTGAAACAATCAGCTTTTATGTGACCCTTCTTCTTGCAATAGCCGCAAATCAAATTCCTGTGTTTTGACTTTGATCTCGATGTACCTCTATTACCGGAACCCCTTTCCCGAGACCTCCCTCTAGCAACTAAACCTTCTCCTAAAACTCCACCTGTCTCATTACTTATCTGCATATCAATCCTCTCCTTTGATAATAAAGAAGATTTGACATCATCGAGACATAGAGTATTTCGACCAAACAAGAAGGTTTCGCGAAAATTCTTATAAGAGAGTGGTAGAGAACATAATAATAAAAGGGCTTCATCTTCCTCATCGATCTTAACATCTATCGACCGAAGATCCATAATAATAGAATTAAATTCATCTAAATGTGATTTAATAGAGGTACCTTCCGCCATGCGCAACATGAAGAGACGTTGCTTCAAATATAACTTGTTGGTGAGAGACTTCGTCATGTAGAGAGATTCCAATTTAAGCCAAAGCCCTGCAGTGGTCTTTTCATCCAAGACCTCTCGCAATACCTCATCGGATAAACATAATTGTATTGCCGTAAGAGCTTTGTCATCAATCTCCTCATTCTGCTCCGCCGTTAACAAATCGGACATCTTTTCTTTTCCCAATAGTGCCTTTTGCAATCCTTGCTGCGTTAGTATAGCACGCATCTTGACTTGCCATAATGCAAAACTGTTGGTCCTGTCAAATTTTTGGATCTCGAACTTCGTCGTCATAATTCTTAATCCTCAAGGGAATAGAAGGCTCTGATACCAGTTTGTTAAATTGAAACGGCGAAAAACAGATCCAAGAATAAAAATAATGTAAGAAAAGAAAAGAAAGAGCACACCAGGTTTTACGTGGTTCGGCCACCGGCCTACGTCCACGGGCGAAGACGGAGCAAAGACTTTTATTAAAGCCAAAAGAAGAATACAAAGATTATATCTCTCAAGAAAACCGAAACTCCAAATAGATCCGAAATATCAAAATTTGCATCCACCCTAACGATTCCTAAGAATCCAATCGTATGGACGCCCTCACCTTAGAGCTTCAATTTTTTAATTAATTGCCGGCTTCATTAGCAACATATGGCTCCTCCAATACGCCCTCTCTCCTCTTGGGTTGCTTGAATTAATTAGAGCATGGCCTCTAATTAAAATCCCGGCTTCATTAATATGGCCGTATGTACCAACACCAACAACACGTATCTTCCTTGATTGACCTAAATTAATTAGCGCTTCGGCTAATTAAAAGTTGCGGCGTCATTAAAGTGGCCGGGTATGCTATATATAATATATGCCTCCAAACTAGAATCTAATTAGGATTTGTAGTCTAATTAAACTCCTAATTAAATTCTAGTTTTACCCAACAATCTAAATCTTATATTATCCTAATTAGATTAGGATTTAACTTCAATTTAGATAAATACAAATCTAAACCAAATAATAACACACTATTCTCTGAACGGGATCATACCATGAAGGTGGCACTATTATGATCATGAACACTACGGTGGAACCCAACCCGCGTTCATCCTTCATCGGCAGCTGGAATCGGCATTCCGGGCAAGTGTCCTGAAGAACAAGCCACGGAATGATGCAGTCTCTGTGGAAGACGTGAGTGCACGGCAATTGAGTCACTTTGTCCCCAACCGCGAATCCCTCCAGGCACGCTGCACACCGCGCCTCTGATGAGGCCGTTGCCTCAATGATCTCTATGTTAGGGAGGGCGGCGATGACCGATTCGGATGTGGCAGCAACGAATAAGTCGTGGCTTTGCGCGAGCTCGCTGTCCAAGATATGATGTGCAAATTCACGGATATAGTTGAGAGACAAGTGTCGGGAGTGGGCGTCGGGTGCCGGGGGCATCATGCCCGAGACGACTGCGTGGACGTTGGTGCCGAGGGAGATGAGGCGCTCCATCTGGTCCTCGGCGAAGATGCGGTAGCTGATCAGCGGGCGCAGGGGGGATATATCGGAGTGGAAGAGGGCGGCGACGTCGGCAGGGCTGCAGAGGGCAAAGGAGGCGGGGGAGTGGGAGAAGGAGCTGATTGGTAAGATGGGGAAAAGGTCACGAAGGTTAGGACTCATGTAGGGAGGGATATCGATCTTCTCGAGGAAGGCGCAGCCGCAGAGAGGGCAAACATCGGCCGCGGTGAGCAGAACGGCGAGGCAGCATCGGTGGCAGAAGTAGTATTCGTTGGAGGCGGAGGCGGAGGCGGAGGCAGAGGCGGAGGAGGAGGCGGCGGCATCTCTGCCGTGAGGGGTGGCGGAGGACATGGTCGCCGCGGCGGAGGTGGCAGAGGGGTATTCTTGGAGGGAAAGAAACAGAAAGAAGAGAAGGTTTAAACACTTTTACCGCCCTAAATGGGTGCTAATTGTGGACTTGGTCTACCATGTCATCTTTAGACCTACGTAGCAATAAAAAGTTAAAAGCCGTCAATTGATGTGCAGGCTTTAGATGCCGCGGAAGACCCAAAAAGTCTGTGTGTGTGTGTGTGTGTGTGTGTGGTGACAATAATTATGTCATGCATCATGTTATTTCTCCTCCATCTATCATGTTTTTTATTTATTTATTTATTTATTTATTTATTTTTTATTTTTTTCAACGAGATCCTGTTGTCTCCTACTTTATGAATGAAGCAATAACATGCCATCTTACTCTCAAAAAAAAAAATAAAATTATGCCATGCAGGATATACTTCTTGGAATATTGCACAATGTAAGATGAGAAAGGGGTTAATTATGGATAAGATGATAATTTTGTATCGAAATAATGCTTAAAAAAAATTATTCTTGCATGCATTTGCAACTGTTGGGCCTACCCAAAATGGAAAGGGCCCAGTCCATCTTTGGCTTACACACAAAACAAAAAAAAAAAAAAGAAAAAAAAAGAAAAAGAAATTAGAACAAAATAATAATAATAAAAAAGACAAATGAAGAAAAAAAGGAAAAAAAGAAAAAAAGAAAAAAAAGGAAATGATATATATATATATATATATATATATATATATATATATATATATATATATATATATATATATATATATATATATATATATATATATATATATATATATATATATATATTATTGGTGGGTCTATTGGGTTGAGTGGTTGGTGGAATAGAATGATTTAAGAGATGAAATGAGTCAAAGGGATAAATCTAACCGTAGAAAACTTACAAGTACCAATTGTTTGATACTTATATAAGCATAGTAACCGGACTATATATATATGAGTCCGGCTACTATACTATCGATAGTACCAAGTATTTGGTGCTATCAAGTTTTCTACTTTTAGATCAACCCCTTCAATTATTTTCATCCGTTAGATTTTATTATTTCTCCAACCACCTATTAAATCCAAGGAGTCTACTATTATCTCAACAACACATCTTTTAATTCAACGGTTAAAAACTTAATAGCATTAATAATTTGGTACTATTAATAGTATTTCAGCCTAATTCTCTCTCTATATATATATAGAGAGAGAGAGAGAGAGAAATACTCCTATACTTTTTCTTTTTTTTTTATTACCGTATAATATCAAGAACTTTCTTGTATTTCTTTTAACCACTTTTTAAATAAATTAGTTGTTTAAGGGATTAAATTAGCTGGATTTTTTGGGTAAAACGTCGGTGCGTGCGGGTATTTTTCGGTGTTAGAACTCGAAAAACGGGTAACGGCAAAACGATCGGAAATGAAATCCGATTTGCGGATCTCCCGAAATGGGATTTTGAAGGTTTCGGCATGTTGGGATGCACCGAAATCCGTGACGCGTGATCGGCACGTTTTTCGAGGAGATGGGAAATTTTTTTATTATATCTGCCGATTAAGGGTTTTATTTTGTACGTACAAGAGGGAAATAGATATTTTGATTATTATTATTCAAGAAAACGGAAACCCTAATCGGAGAGAAAAGATAAAGCGGAAATCCTAGTCGGAAGAAAAAAGAAAGTGAAAACCCTAATTCGGAGAGGAAAAAGAGATCGGATCTTCCATCTTCTTCGATCAACGTGCTGGAAGCAGGGAACGAGACGTTACCGTCCGCGGGGAGCGGGTTTGGATCCTCACCATCGCGAGGAACGGAAACGGATCATCTTCTCCATTAGATCAAGGTAAGCGACGTTAGTTTTTGGTGTTCGTCGTTCTTGATTGGATTTTCGTGGGCCTAAAGGGGGGTTTTTGCCGTTTGGCGCACGGGCCGCACCACCTACACTTTTTTTAATTTCATATTATATATTTTTAT
Source organism: Tillandsia leiboldiana (assembly GCA_029204045.2). Classification (NCBI taxonomy): domain Eukaryota; kingdom Viridiplantae; phylum Streptophyta; class Magnoliopsida; order Poales; family Bromeliaceae; genus Tillandsia; species Tillandsia leiboldiana. Next base: position 1,367,064 of record CM055080.1, on the reverse strand, counting down.
CCTACATGCTCTACCTGTAGGGTCAGCAATTCACTTTTTTAAATTTCAAAATTCGGCCCAGCACAGGTAGCTGCACTTTGGTTTGACCTGGTTCTAAAAGAATCGAATCAGATTTCGACCGAAGCGAGAACAATATTTTCACAAGCAAAAAAATATCACAGCAGTATACATATCTTCTGGGGGCAATGAGAATATGTAATCGATTCAGTGTCAATACAAATATATACAAACTACAAATTCAGAAAAGTAACCCATCAGATTGTACAAATTTAGAATTGAACTCAACAAAGACATGCAAAAAGGAAAAAAAAAGAAAAAAAAATCTGATGAGTCTAGTGACTGACTTGTCAGCCCCCAAATCAAACTGCTTCTCTATTTCTCTTATTGATGTTACTGCACATTTGGGATTGTTCGAAAGCAACCCTCACCCTCTCACACCATCATCAACGAAGGCGGACGCCTTCAACGCATATGTACATAAACGAATTGTTAAATGTTTTTCTTCTTTGTTTGTTCTGATCGAAGATCGAGTAATCTGCTAGACTGGTACAGTTGAGGATGTGCCTGAAAAGCCCCATATTTTGAGGGAAAAAAAATCCATTTGATTGTACAAATTTCAAAATTGTAATCTACAAAGGCAATCAAAAGAAAATCTGATAGAGTACTTAACAACCCCCAAATCAAACTGCTTCGGTAGTTCCCTTATTTCTCTTTGATCCAGGTTTGCAACTTACAGCTACTACAGATCTGGGATCATCTGAAAGAAATCCTCACCTTCTCACACCATCGTCAGCAACAGAGGACGCCTTTAATGTATATGTACATAATCGAATGTTCCGCTGTACAATTGAGGATGCACCTGAAGCCATTCATTAAGAGAAGCAATCCACAGTTAGAGCATGTAGGATAAAAATCTCTTCCTACAGGGCAAAGTTCTGAATCGTATAACTTGTAATTCGTGAAACTGAGATATGGTTCAAAGAAAAAAACTTGTCTAGCTTAAATAAAAAGCAACCCGAGAATGTGCATTCATTGATTCAAGTTGCAGCTTCTGCACGGACAACAATGGGAGAGAAATCATTATTATTACAGTTGTACAAATACTGACGTTTAAACCCTATTTATTTCGTAAAGCCGAACAAACTTGTAGCGCAAATTCACATTCCAGAATGAAGAAAAAGGGTTATGTGTAAAGGTTTCAGAATATGAATGCCGATGTTCAACAGGAAGAACAAAATTGCGAAAATTAGATAACAAAATTATTAAGTTGTTCAATTCAAAGTAAGATGGTACCGCAAACAAATATAAATGCAAAGCACAAATAAAAGTAGCATAATGACCCCATCCGAAAGCCAATTTCATGTTGTTTAAATTGGTGCTTTGAGTAATTTCACATCTACAGAACTAAGGATGCACTCATATCTCATTGATCTATATCAAAGAAAACAACAATAATATGGTAGTAACAAAAGAGAGGGTTCTTTTTTCCGTGTTTTAAAGCAGGATTCAAATCGGGGACCCATCTCCCCGAATTAAGGGTATCAATGAACAGCAAAGAACTTACCCTAAATTTATCTACATTTGATACATTTGAACTTGAAAATCTACACAACCAAGAACCAAGAAACCAAAGTTAAAGCAAAAGAGAAGAAACACACACTATCTAGAGTGACATACCTCGAGCTAATGCGGCTGCAACTCCTCTTGCCTTGTCTCTGTCGGCCTGCTTTTGTGTTGCGCCCCTTGGATCTGTGGAAGAATGAACCTCCCTGGCACGCGCCGCTGTACTATCACTGTTCTCTGAAGGGGATCATACCATGAAGGTGGCACTATTACGATCATGAACACCACGGTGGAACCCGACCCGCGCTCGTCCTCCATCGGCAGCTGGAATCGGCATTTTGGGCAAGTGTTATGAAGATCGAGCCACGGAATGATGCAATCTCTGTGGAAGATGTGATTGCACGGCAATTGAGTCACTTCAGCACCGACCGCGAATGTTTCCAGGCACACCGCACACTGCGCCTCTGATGAGGCCGTTGCCTCAGTGATCTCTATGTTAGGGAAGGCGGCGATGGCCGATTTGGATGTGGCCGTGCCGAATAAGTCGTAGCCCAGCTCATAATTGTTGTTGAAGATCTGACGTGCAAATTCACTGATATTGTTGAGAGTCAAGTGTTCAAAGAGGGCACTGGGCGCAGGGGGCGGCAAGCCAATGACGACTGTGTGGACGTCGGTGCCGAAGGAGATGAGTTGCTCCATGTAGTCCTCGGCGAAGTTGCGGTAGCTGTTTAGCCCGCGCAAGGGGGATATATCAGAGTGGAAGAGTGCGGCGACGTCGGCGGGGCTGCGGAGCGAAGGAGGCGGCGGAGTGGGAGACAGAGCCGATTGTTAAGAAGGGGATAACGTAAGGGTTACCACTCAGGAAGGGAGGGTAATCGATCTTCTCGAGGAAGGCGCAGCCGCAGAGAGGGCAAACGTTGTTCGCGGCGAGCAGAATGGCGAGGCAGCAACGGTGGCAGAAGTAGTATTCGTTGGCGGTGGAGACAGAGGCGGAGTAGGAGGCGGCGGCAGCTCCGCCGTGAGGGGTGGCGGAGGACATGGTCGCCGCGGCGGAGGTGGTGGCGGAGGGGTATTCTTGGAGGGAAAGAAACGGAAAGAAGAGAAGGTTTAAACACTTTTCCCGCACAAAATGGGAGCTAATGGTGGACTCGGTCTACCATGTCATCTTTAGACCGGTTTTTTATAAACTGATAACGAAGGATTCCGGTCCGGTCCAAACGGGCATAAACCGGTTTAACTAATAAATAACTACTCAATCTCAACCGTTTTCGGTTCACAGATGCCGTGGTACATTTGGTCTACAGATAAATTCCTTTTTATTCGAAAAAATTTAAAATTTAATTACGTTTCAACTTTATTAGGCCCTCTTCAACTTTTATTTCACAGAAAAATTTATAATTTAATTACATTTCAGCAAATACAATTGATATCCGAAATTTCGAATTTGAAACTTAATTGTTTTATATTTTCAGCTAAATTTATTTTAAAAATAAAAGAAATTAATACCATACTATCTTTTTCTCAAAAAAAAAAAAAAAAAAAAAATCATCTTTAAGAAAAAAAAAAAATCCAAAAGTGAGGATTCTTTTTTCCTTGTTTTAAAGCAGGATTCAAATCTGGGACCATTGCCCCGAATTAAAGGTATCAATAAACACCAAAGAACTTACCCCTAAATTTATCTACATTTGATACATTTGAACCTGAAAATCTACACAACCAAGAACCAAGGAACCAAAGTTAAAGCAGAAGAGAAAAAACACACACTATCTAGAGTGATGTACCTCGAGCTAATGCGGCTGCAACTCCTCTCGCCTTGTCTCCGTCGCTTTTCCGTTGCGCCCCTCAGATCTGCTGACCAAGGAGCCTCCCCGGCAGGCGCCGTGGCACTATTACTGTTCCTTGAGGGGCATCAACCCATGAAAGTGGCACTAATACGATCAAGAACACCACGGTGGAACCCGGCCCCTGCTCATCCTCCATCGGCAGCTCGAATCGACATTCCGGGCAAGTGTTACGGAGATTGAGCCACGGAATGATGCAGTCTCTGTGGAAGACGTGATTGCACGGAAATTCAGTCGCTTCGGTGCCAACCACATATGTCTCCAGGCACACTGTACACTGTGCCTCTGATGAGGCCGTTGCCTCAGTGATCTCTACGTTAGGGAGGGTGGCGATGGCTGATTCGGATGTGCCCGTGCCGAATAAGTCGCGGTCCTGCGCGAGCTCATCGTCGAAGATCTGACATGCAAATCCACTGAGATCGTTGAAAGTCAAGGGTGCCGTGAGGTGGCCCGGCGCCAGGGGCGGCACGCCCATGACGACGGCGTGGACGTGGGTGCCGAGGGAGATGAGGTGCTCGATGTAGGCCTCGGCAAAGATGCGGCCGCTGATCAGCGGGAACAAGGGGGATATATCAGAGTGGAAGAGGGCGTCGATGTCGGCGGGGCTGCGGAGGGTGAAGGAGGCTGGGGAGTGGGAGACGGAGCCGATTGCTAAGAAAGGACTAGGGTAAGGGTTAAGACTCCAGAGGGGAGGGTCATCGATCGCCTCGAGGAAGGTGCAGCCGCAGAGAGGGCAATCCTCGTCCGCGAAGAGCAGAGTGGCGAGGCAGCATTGGTGGCAGAAGTAGTATTCGATGACGGCTGAGGCAGAGGCGGAGGAGGACATGATCGCCGCGGCGGAGGTGGCGGAGGGGGATTCTTAAAGGAAAGAAACAGAGAGAGGTAAACACTTTTCCCGCGGAGAGTGGGAGCTAATGGTGGACTTGGCCGGCTTTTTAAGAAGCGGATAGTGAAGGATTCCGGTCCGGTCCAAACCGGTCTAAACAAGTTGGTTTAATCAGTTAACCGTAATAACTAACAAATAACTACTCCATCTCAACCGTTTTCTATTCACGAATGTGTGGTACACCTGGTCTACAATCTCAACCGTTTCCTGTTTACGAATGCCGTGGTACACCTGCTTTTTTTTTTTTTTTCAAGCAAAAATTTTGTACCAATTTCTCTTGGAAAAATTTGTGCTCCCCCGTGCAAATATAATTGAACTACTTAATTATTGGTGAGTAACTAATAAAATTATTAAATTTAACCATTTTTTTAAATTATTTAAGTAGAAAAAAGTACAAATTGAAAGGTTTCTTTCTTTCTTTTTTGTGTTTTTATCATCAAATATGAGTTCTCAAACACAAAATTTCACGGCGAGAAATAAAAATTTTGTACCTATTTGGCCAAACTTTTAAAGCACTTTCTTCATTTCAAAATGGGACAATAAGATGCTTGGCTAATAAATTGTTTTGAGCTTTTCTTGTAATGTAAATCAGAAAATAAATAACTTGTGCTGCACCCCTAGCTCATCCATTAATATGATCCAAAATCAAATTCTTTGAAGTGTGGGAAGACCAGCTCTTCCAGAGCATTGAACAGTATATGTTACATACAAAAAAATCTCCACGAGCCATATCTGAATCATCAATTGAAGAGGATCTAACAATTTACTTTCCAAATTTGAAATAATCTGCTTACTGCATGCAGCTGAACTTCGGTCTGACCAGAAAAAAAACAACAGTATAGTGACTAATTAACAGATTCCGAATCAAACTGCTTCTTCTCTTGTTGCCCCCTCAATCCAGTTCTGAAACTCCCATCTGCTACATATGTGTATTGTCCGAAAATAAACTCGCATCCTCTCCGACGTTCATTGGCATCAGAGAACATCTTTAACGCATATGTAGTTTGTATATGGATGGCGGGTAGATGATTTCTATTTTTCTTTCATTCTATTTTGATCGAAGGCTCGGTAAAATATTCAACTGTATACTTGATGATGCATCTGAAGATACACAATAAGAAAAATACATGTAATAGTTAGTTCATAAAAGAAGATATATTGTTTTAGGACAAAAATTTACACCATATATATAATTTGCAATTCACAAAATTGTGACACGATTAATTAAAAAAAAAAAAAAATTCAGCTCAACCAACTTGTTTTTTTTAAAAAAATAATGAAAGAATGTGTACTAAGTCGCAGCAGCTGGAGGAACAAGCATGAGCCAGACAAAGATTGATGTTTTTATCCCTACTAAATCCAGAATGCAGGATAATTTTGTTACACAAATTTAAATTTCACATTGGAAACTTACACTGTCTTAGTGTCTTTTATGCTTCAGCTAGATTTCCTATAAACACTCCCCTCAAAAAAAAAAAAAAAAAATTAATAGTTTTTGATTCACAAAGCAACATTATTAATGTCCAGGAATGGTAACCGATAAAAATGCAACAACAAAATAGTTTCTTCACAACTTTTTAAAATATACTTCCTCGACTTAACTTCCACAGTTTCTTTTCAATTTCCGATCGATATCATCGCCATAATCACAATCTTGAACATTAATGTCCCTAAAATACATAGCCCCGTCGAACAATTTATGCTAGAAAACTGTAGTTCAATGTGCGAAAAATTTGCCACAGAAATATCTGTTCTGCTTTCAGGATTCTCGGTTGCGATTCACCGACATGGGGGAAAAGAACAATCTATTGAAATGCCTCGACCGTAGCATTCATCATTCAAAACAAGCAAAGAACTTAGCCCTATATCTATCTACATCTGATATATTTGAAGCTGAAAAATCTACTGAACCAAGAACTAAGAAACCAAGTTAGTGCAGTAATGTATCTCCTGTTCTTGCCTTACGCCCAGTGGTGCGGCGGAATTAGAGGGTTGCCGCTCTCTTCGTTACTTACTATTAGTATATTCTCATCGAGATTCAGACCCAACGATGGCGGGGGGATCAAGACCTTATACAACACGGCGCGACGCGGCCCTCCCACTTCCTCCGTCAGCAGCGGGAATCGGCAGGCCGGGCAGGTGTGCTGGACATGCAGCCATTGGACGGCGCAGTCTTCGTGGAAGACGTGCTTGCATGGAAACTGCTTGGCCATGGTCCCGACCTCCAGGTCCTCCTGGCACACCGCGCACGTCGTGTCTCCGTGCTTCCGCGACTCGATCATGATGTCACTGAGGGCGGCGACCCACCATCTGGCCGCGGGAGCGATGAAGATGTCGCGGTACTCGCTGGCGCCGAGGGCGATCTGATGAGCCACCTTGCTAAAATCTTGGTCGGAGTTGGTGCGGACAGTGGTGGGCGCCACGCCCGCCAAGATGACGTAGACGTGGGAGCCTTTGGTGAGGAGTTGGTCGATTTTGGCCTTGAGATAGGCCAAGGGAAAAGGAGGGCACCAAATGGGGTAGGGCGTCAGGCGGCGCAAGGGGGATATCTTGGAGTAGAAGAAGGCTTTGGCGTCGGCACGGTAGCGGAGGACGAAGGAGGCGGGGGAGGCGGAGAGGGAGCCGGTTGTTATCAAGGTGTAATTGTTAGGGTTAGGGGGATGGGAGGGGGGGATGTTGATCTCCTCGACGAAGGCGCTGTGGCAAATAGGGCAAGCCACGACGTCGGCGGCGCCGAGCACAGCCGGGAGAAAGCATCTGTGGCAGAACTGGTAGCGGGTGGCGGGGGTGGTGGCGTAGGAAGACATGGTCGCCGCCGCAGCTGTGGCGGAGTGGAGGGGCCGGGGGTTCTTCTTGGAGGGAAGGAAACGGTTGGAGGAGGAAGGAGATTGATTTCTCCCGCGCAAAATTGTGGCTGATGGTGGGCTTGGCCTGCCACGTTATATTTATTTGGGGGATGCTAGCCCACCCCATTCTGAGATGAGACTTCTTTATCTGGTCACTTCGATGTGACCAGTAAAATTTATTTTATCTTATTTACTGGTCACTTCGATGTGATCAGTAAAATTTATCTCATTCTAGGATGGAGTGGGGTGTAAGATATACACCCCTCATGGGGTGTACATATATATTTGAAAAATACTAGATGTACACCCCAAATGGGATGTACATCTTACACCCACCCCATCCTAGGGGTGGGTGAATTTCACTCGTCACATCGAGTGAGGAGTGGATGAATACCCACCCTATGATGGGTGGGTGTAGGATGTACACCCCATTTGGGGGTGTACACCTAGCACTCCTCTTTATATTTACCCTATTTATATCGGTTTTTTGTAATCAAATAAGATAACGATGAGTTGGAACATGGAACGGTTAAAACTGCAAAACTAATTACTTCACCTCAATTGTATAATTTTTTAGTCAAGATTTGTCCTCCAACTCCCAACTAGATAACGGGCAAATCCTGAATCTAAAAAAGTTGGCCTCCGCGATCTTTCCACTCTCAGCTAGATAACAAGCTAATTCTGAATCTAAAAAAGTCGGTCCGCGATCTTTCCTAGGGACGAAACAGATGAAGTTTCTTGAAGGTGGGCTCAGTTGGAGAGAAGTTTACCGTCAAATCTCTATATAATTTTTTACAAGAGAGCAGTGTAATCGATAAAAAATTTATTCAACTTTGAAAAATAAAATTTTCGCTGAAAGTTAAAATCTTTACATAACTTGTTCTTAGAAAAAAAAGTATGCAACACAAACAATCTCTTTAAAACGGGCTACAGTGAAAAAAAATTTTACATTTTTGCTCAGAAGAGTTGAAGACAGTGGACCATCTCTTCATAAGCGGTGGTGGTGCCATGGATTTGCTACCGAGTCTACTCTTGAGCAAATTGATTCTTCTTAATTGCTCTTTTCCAGACAGACTGTGAAAAACGTTAGGGGAGGAAGCTAGCGACTATCGCTAGGGTAATCTGACTAGAGAGGAACAAGAAAGATTTTTGAGTCATCGAAATAATCGCCGAGATTTTTATTGACTGAGATTCGTAATTTTAGAAATATCTGAAAATAATCGCCGATATTTTTATTGGCTGAGATTCGTAATCTTAGAAATATCTGAAAATTATACTGTGCTGAGTAATTTTTTTTTTTTTTTTTTTTTCGAGATCCTATTATCTTATCTCTTGTTTTTTTGATTAAATAAGGTTAAACCCTATTTGAAGGAGAGTTACAGAAGTAACCAAGATGCCCCCCCCCCCCCCCTCACAGGAGGGGAAATAAAACCAAAAACAAAAAAACCAAAAAAGAAACTAATGTAGCAACGCAAACAAGCTCTGAACAAGCAATCCAACAACCGCAATAGCAGAAACTCGGCACCCAAAACCGCCTCGACACCCTATTATCTTATCTCTTGTTAAGTTCAAATACTAAATAAATAAAACAGTAGCATGCTATCTTATTCTCAAAAAAAAAAAAAAAAAAACTTCATATTCGATTTACAGGTGTTGTAGTAAACATTATTTACATATAATTTATTTTTAACAAATTTAAATATTAATTTTAATAATAATTATTTAAATTTCATCCAAAAGATAAGTTTTAACTGGATGTTGCTTCGATCAGATTTGACTTATTATTGGAAGGTTATTGGAATAGACAAGCATCCTCTCTCTCTCTCTCTCTCTATATATATATATATATATATGAGCAATGCTACATGTACACCCCGAAGGGGTGTACATCATACACCTCCACCATTTTAATGGTGCCGATATTTTTTACGGGTCACATCGAGTGATCCATCATCACACCCCCACCCTTAGATGGGTGGGGTGTATGATGTACACCCCGAAAGGGGTGTACACATAGCATTTTCCTATATATATATATATATATATATATATATATATATAGGAAAATATTTGATGTACACCCAAAAGTGGGTGTACATCATACCCACCCTTGGATGGGTGGGGTGTACCCTCTACACCCAAAAATAAATGTAAAGGTAGCATTGCTTTTATATATATATATATATATATATATATATATATATATATATATATATATATTAGATGTGACTCCGAATTCAAAAATCATTTCGACTTTGGATTTCTGTTTCGTCGGTAGTTTTGCAGACGATAATTAAATTTAATAAAATTTTGAGAAAAAAAATAAATGTTTATGGTGGAAGCGGAGGGCTCAGGCCGTTAGGCCCGAACTCGAAGCCCGACACTGACATCAGACGGAGAGTGCGAAGAACAGAGCCCCCCACGGTACGGATCGGATCTGATAAGACAAATCCGTTAAGATTAGTTGTTTTTTTCTTTTGCTCTAAAGAGATCGAGCGATTGTACAATCATCAGAACATTCTGTATTCTCTTTTTCGACATAGTTAAATTCTGCTCTTTCGTCCGTAATTTTTTACCCTGCAAAAAATTTTTCACATAAATTTTTATGTTATTTCTCTTTTGTGTTTTTTTTTATTTACTTTTGTATCGTGATCGTCAATTGATTCCGTTCGGTTTGTGCGCTCGACGCTAACAAAATATATATATATATATAAAGAATTTTTTTGAAAAGAGAAGGCGAGAGGTTGGGCAAAAAAAAATTTAGAAAAAGAGATTGAGTTAGAAGCAATTCTTGTAAGTGATCTCTTTTAATTTACACATTTTTTATTTGTTTCTAATTTCTATTTTGTTTTTTTCTTTGTATTTGTATAAAAGCTTTAATTTTTTTTTTGGAACGATTTGTGAGAAAAATTGAATAGAGGCTCTCTCTCAGAAAGCAATCCAAATTAAAATAAATATTAAATTTTTAAATATTTAAAAAATTACCAATTATCAATAGTACTTTTTCTATAAACATTAGATTTATTCATAAAAAAAACATTTGGTACTTATAGTAATTTCATAGTAAAATTCTGTCAGGCCACTCTCAGTTTTTGCTTACTTATTATATATATTTTTAAAATTGTATTGTGACTCAGGTCAAATTTTGCATCTCTAACAATGAATTAATTTTTTTTTAATAATTAATAAATAATATCTAATCTCACAATGATCGGTTTGGATGCCTATAAATGTTAGAATTTTGTTAGATTTATAATAAAATTATAGTTAAATTAGGATAAATATTTAAATTTATTAAAGATAGATTAATTAAAATTTAAATATTAATTAGAATAAAATCCTAATTATACTAGAATTAGGGTATGTTATAGTGGAGGCATTATATTCATAATGGTGGCTTGAGATTGGACGTACAAGAGAGAAGCTTGGCCGTTTTAGTGCACAAAAGCATTGGGGTTATAATTTTTTTTTGATTAGTAAATTTTAATTTATCTATATATATATATATATATATTTTTATATAATTTATTTTTTAATAATTATATTTATGATAAAATTTTGATTTGATATTTTTGTTGAGAAATCCAAAAAGATTTAAAGATCTGTTTTAGTTGAAATATATTTTATTCAAATCTGATTTGCTTTCATAAAAAAAAGTAATATATCTTTTCATTATCTAAAAAAAAAAAAGTTACCTTTATCTAATGACCTATAAAATTTGCCTTTGAAACCGAAAAAGCTATATATGGAAGAGAAATCAGAAAAGCGACACCGAAAGAAAATCTTTTGAATCTGAAAAAAAACGTTAACGATTTACGATGTACATTCACGATGCAGACAACAGCACGAGGACTTCCATAGGAACTACAAAATAAACCGCTGTCTGTATAGAAGATTATTCAAGGAATTTACTGCTAAATTCCATAAGATACTGTTGAAGATTTTTTGTCTCCTAATTTCTTCACGTTACACATTAATAATTTTTTTATTTAAATAGCAAAATATAGTTGTGTAATATCGACTCTGGAAATTTTGGACCGATGATTTGAACTCTGTAGTTAATTTTAGTAGACAGAATGGTTTTTTTTTTTTTTTTTTTTTTTTCTTTTTTTTGAACCAGCTAACCGTAATAATCGTGGATGCCGTGTGGTACACGTGGTTTGCAGATAAATTCTGTTTTCCTGAGGTGAAAATTATTTAGTAAATTCTTTTGAAAAGATAAGTACTCTCTCTTCAACTTTATTTCATCAAAATATTTATAATTTAATTATATTCCAGCAAATAGAATTGAAATACTTACCTGATAGTAGCTAATAAAATTATTAAATTTAACCAAAATTTTTAATTATTTAAATTGAAGAAAGTACAAGTTGAGAGTGTCAAAATTTTGAAAGGTTGCTGAAAGGCTTGCTTTAAAATGGCATGTACATCAATTCATCTTTAATTTTTTCCATTTTTGTATTTTTATGGTTAAATAGAAGTTCTAAAACACAAACTTTCACTGCGAGAAACGAAAATTTTGTTCCGATTTGGCCAAAATTTTAAAGCATCTTCTCCATTTCAAAATGCGACAATAAGATGTTTGGCTAATGAAATATTTATATTGAACTTTTTTTTGTAATGTGAACCAGAAAATAAACTTGTGCTGAACCCCTAACTATTCATCAATGTAATGTAATGTAATCTTGAAAAAATGTTAGAGAGAGAAAGAGAAGGAGGAAGAGTGAGGGAGGGACGGGTCAAGCTTGCGACCGGGAGGGGGAGTGGTTGCGGGAGGGTACGGACGCGTGCGCAGGGAGACGGAGGCGGGCGACGAGGACAGCGCGATGGGAAGGGGCTTGCCAGCCCACCCCCCCACTGCGCTCGGGAGATGGCATGGTCTGGTAAGCGTGGCTGCCTGCCTCCTGGAGCGAGCGCTGGCCGCGTGCTCCCGAAGCCTCCGGACTTGTGCCCTGGTCGTAGCCACGAGGTGGAGAATATTCCCCTAGCACCAGCTGACCGCGCTACACGAAGGGACTTGGGAAGCCGAGGGGACAGGATTCGCTCCCCTGTTCCATCGGGCTTCGGAGGGCATCACGCTAGGGACGACGAATCTTGTCCGGCTGGGCAGGGGGAAGGGACATGGCGTTCCAGCTCCCGCTCTAGACGCCAGCCACCCGCTGTTTCCTGGGCGGATTATCGAGGCGGTCCGCTCTGCACCGGCCCCTCGACCACCCGCGGCAAGATTCCCCTGTTCCGCGTTCCTCACGCCTTCTCGAGGGGACGGGGCGACCGCATCGGCGAGTCGCGCATCAGCTGTCGGAGTGACCGGGGAGCTGCGGTCACCTCCAGGCGGTCTGGGAAGATTGGACCTCTCACCTATAAAGAAGCTCTGCTGGAGAACCCACCACCCACGAGCTTCACCAGGGCTACCCCGCATCCAGCTCCGTCCCGCTCTACGCCCGGTGCGAAGAAGAAGTGCTTCAGGTGTTTAGCCCGGGATCACCTGGTGCGCAACTGCCGGGAGCCGGTGAGTTGCGTGCTCTGCCTCCGATCCGGTCACCGCTCTCGCTCGTGCCCCCAGCGCCGGCGCCGATCAACCATGCAGAGCGGCCTCCGACCTGACACCCAGAAGGTCTTCATCCCTCTTTCGGAGGACTTCCGTCGCCGGCAGATTCAATGCCGGAACGCGGTTCTGGCGGACGTGATCGGCCCCTCTCAGCTGAGTCATTTCCCCCAGGACTCCATCGCCGAAGACCTTGCCGCCAGATTCGGTGGGTTTCCCACTGATTTCATCGTCGCTGTCCACCATGAACGAGAATATCTCATCTTTCTCCCGGATTGGGTCCCGCCCACCAACCTTGTCGGCGGCTGGCTCATCCGCCTTCAACACTGTAAGCTGCAATGCCACGAGTGGGACCCTTACCGCACCGCCGAGCCTGCCAGGCTGAACTACAAAGCCTGGCTGAAGATCCGACGCCTGCCGTTCGAGTGCTGGTCCGTCAGCTGTGTGAGCAGCATTGTGGGTTCCTTCGGCCGTTTCATCCGCGCCGATGACAGCAGCGCCAACACCACCGACATGACAGGATTCCGCTGCGAGGTGGCCGTCGATGAACTCGCCGACATCCCCTTCTCGCTCTCCATCTCCATGGGGAGCGTGGTGGTTTCGGCTTCGATTCGAATTGAGAGTACGGCACCTTTCGGGGGTGATGACAGGGGCATTCCCTTCGTGGGGGGGGGCCCGAGTGAGGGGGGCGACCAAACTGACCCGCAGGGGAGGAGGATTGCTAGGCGGCTCGCCGTCGTCGGCCTCAGCGATGACAGTGGCGGGTCCCGGGACGGCCGCCGTTCCGGCCGCACCGACTCCTGGGACTCTTCGGAGATCCGGGACAGGCGGCGGCGCCCCGCGGAGCCGGTAACGGCGTTGGCGCCCCTGCTGGTGGACCGGGCAGGGGGGGCGTTGGGCTCTGCGGCCGCCGCCAGGGAGATGAGCCTGGTGCCGTTAGCCGGTCCAATCCCCTGTCTCGACCCGCCGGTCATGAATCTGGTGGAGTCCCCGCTTTGCTCAGGGGTCGGGCCCCGCGTCACTGACGCTCGACCCTCCGGACCGCCACGCGCGGGGCGCGAGGCCCCCCGCCCGTTCGAGCTTCACCTCGGATCGCGTGCCCTACCTGCTTCGGGGTTTTTTTCAAAATGTTTTCCATTTTCGGAAGGAGGACTGGTTGACTGTATTGGTTTCTTGGGTGTTGGCCCCTCCTCCGTGCTTGCTATCTCACTGCGTCAGCACCGACCTGGTCCACCTCATCTCTGCACTCTGCATTTCACAACTGATGGCTCGCCCTGCTCTGGGCCCACCCCTAGAGCCGCCTCTTCGCCATCCGTCGGGACCGTTTGTGGGCCCCTTTCTACCCGCGCTCTCGGGTCAACAAGCAACCGCCGGGCCCACTTCGGGGGGCCCACGAATCTCTGCCATGTTTTAGTATGTGAATCCAATTTTGCTCTGGTTAGGCCTGGCCCGCGAGGCCTTCTGCCCGCCGGAGGGCCTGCCATGGATGGCCCGCCGTGGTCGGTTTTTTCGGACTCTCTTGGTCCCCCCTTCTTCTGCTGGGCCCCTTCTGGGGGGGCCTTCACTGGTGACCCTCGACCGCCCCCGCCTGGGGCCTTCATGCCCGCCCCGACGTTGGAGGCGCTGGGTGGCGGTCCACCCCCGTGGCCGGCTCGCTCGTCTGCCACCTCTCTGTTGCCCGGGCGGGTTCCGTCGGCCGGAACTCTGCAGCTCCTTCGGCCGGCTAGCTGGATGGAGCAGTGCCTCGACACCTCCTCGTCGCCGGGCTCCCCCCCGGACCCTGGTTGCTTCCCGACCTCGGAGGTTGGCCTCCTCTCCCTGCCCCGGTCGGGGGAGCGACTAGGCAGCGGCGGAACCAACCCGGACTGCCTCGGCTCTGCTCCGCCGCCCGTCGTCTGCGACATCCTGCCGAAAGCGGGGCCGCGTGCTCCGGGCGGCTTGGCCCCACCGAGGAGGAGCCCGCGACTAGCGCAGGGTGCCGGTAAGCCGGCGTTGGCACAAGCTATGGCCCGGAAATCGGCGCTTCTCGACCTCCGCCTTGACTGCTCGGGCGACGCGGGTGCTGCGGGGGGAGAGCTGAAGAGAATCATCCGCAAGTGCGCCAAGCTTGGCGTCCATCTGACTGAGGGGGACGCCGCTTCGCTCCGGGAGATCGGCGGAGTTGTACTGTAGGATCTGGTGTCTCGCTTAGGAGCCCAGCTGTCGGTGGTGTTTCTCTTCTTTATGGTTAAAGTGTTCTCTTGGAACGTTAGGGGTCTGAATAATGGGACCAAGCGTGGTCTGGTAAAATCTGTCGTCAAGAGTCTTGGTGTGTCTGTACTTTGCTTGCAAGAAACGAAGCTGGGTCTTATCTCTCGCTCCTTCCTGCGCTCTTTTGTGGGGCCGAGCTTTGATCGCTGCCACTTCCTCCCCTCGTCAGGGGCCTCTGGAGGCCTGGCGATCTGCTGGAACTCCAGATTCTTTACCTGCTCGGAGGTTTTGGAACGCAATCACTCTCTCACGGTCCGCCTCAGGTGTGAGCGCAGCGGCATCTCCTTCTTTCTCACGAACGTCTACGGGCCGCCCTCCTGGGGCGGGAAGACCGCCTTCTGTCAAGAATTGTCGGCGCTCAAACCCTCTTGCCCGGGTCCGTGGTGTGTGTGCGGGGATTTCAACCTCACTCGGTGCCCCTCTGAGCGGCTGGGAAACAACTCTTGCAATCGCCTTATGTCCTTATTCTCTAAGACGATCAACGACCTCGATTTGATTGACCTACCGCTAAGTAACCAGAGCTTCACCTGGTCAAATCAGCAGCGAAGCCCCGTCTTGGCGAAGCTTGACCGGTTTCTGATCTCGACAGACTGGGACGCCGCCTTTCCCCTTTCATCGGCATCGGCGATGCCGCGCATCACCTCGGACCACTGCCCCATTATTCTCGATACGCAAAGAACTCCCAAGCCCCGCGCTTTCAAATTTGAAAAGGTTTGGCTGACGCGGAGCGACTTCATCGGGCAGGTACCGGTCTGGTGGAACGAAGTTGCACCGAAACTTGGCAGACAAGGAAGCATCCTAACCTTCAATGCGAAACTCCGGCACTGCCGCAAGAGGATCAAAGAGTGGTGTTCCATTAGCTTCCACAGCATCACCAAGACCTCTCGTGCCTTAGCGGAGGACATCCAGAGACTAGACGTCCTGGAAGAGCACCAATGCTTGTCGAGCAACGAATCAGACCTGAGGAGTGACCTCAGGAACCGACTAAGGGCAACCATTTGCGAGGAAGAGATCCTTTGGAAGGCCAGAGCCAAGCAGCACTGGCTCAAAGAGGGGGATGGCAACTCCAAATTTTTCCATGCGGCGGCCAATGGGAGGCATAGAGCTAACCGGATCGGTACCATCCAAGATGAGGGCCGCTGTCTTGTTACTGAAGAGGAGAAGGGCGACTACTTCTTTAGTAAATTCAAGGATCGTTTTGCGCCTGACACCCCCACCCGCACCGCTACCGGTGACTGGCGTGACCTCTTCCCCGACAACTCGGCACTGAGCGCGGAGCAGCTCACTGCGCCGTTCTCGATGGAGGAGATCAAGCTTGCTACCTTCCAGATGAGTGGGGACAAAGCACCGGGCCCCGACGGCTTCAGCATGGCGTTCTACCAAAGGTTCTGGGAGGTGATCAAGGAAGACCTTGCTAAAATCTTCGATGATCTCTACAACGGGTCCCTGAACACCGGTCCTATAGACTACTCCCATATCTGCCTGATCCCTAAGTCTGAAGGCGCTAACACTGCAAACGACTTCCGCCCTATCAGCCTTATCAACTGCCTGCAGAAGATCATCTCTAAGGTCCTGACCAACAGACTTGTCAAAGTTCTCGATAGGATCATCTCCCCCAACCAGTCTGCTTTCATCAAGGGGAGGTTCATCCTTGACTCGTTCGTCACCGCGTGCGAGTTGATTAGCTGGGGAGAAGGCAAAAACACCGATTGTGTCGGAATTAAAGCGGATTTCGAGAAGGCCTTCGACCACGTTAGCTGGGCCTTCCTCAATCACATCCTGCGCTGTCTGGGCGCAAACCAGAGATGGTGTGGCTGGATCGATCAATGCACAACTAACGGTAAAGTCGCCGTCCTGGTCAACGGCATAGAAACCAAGTGGTTCAAAATGAAGAGGGGCCTCCGTCAGGGGGACCCGTTATCCCCCTTCCTTTTTCTACTGGTTGCCGAGGGGCTAGCCCGGATGACCAAGCGAGCCGTCCAAAACAACCTGCTTCACGCGGTTGGGCCTAGTGGCCAAGCGAAATCCGCGCTTATCCAATTCGCAGACGATACCATCTTCTTCTGCGAGGCGAAACCCAGGCAAATCCGTAATCTGCGTTTCCTTTGGCAAACCTTCGAGTGGGCTTCCGGCTTGAGAATCAACAAGGAAAAATCGGAGCTGCTACTACTTGGCGGTGATTCTAATAAAGGAGAAAGACTCGCGGCAATCCTGGATTGCAAGTTGGGAACGCTCCCAATGAAGTACCTTGGTCTACCACTTAAGCGGGGCCCAGTACCAAAGAAGGAATGGCACCTAATCATCAACAGAATCGAGCGGAAAATAGCTGGGTGGCAATCTAAGTTACTTTCGCAAGGAGGACGGCTAATCTTGGTTAACTCTGTTATCTCGAACCTACCCCTTTACTTCTTCTCTGTCTTCAGAGCGCCGGCCTGGGCCATCAAGCGTATTGACTCGATGCGTAGGGCGTTCTTCTGGAAAGGGCAGAGTTCCACTTCTGGGGGGAGCTGTCTTGTGGACTGGAAAACAGTCTGCAGAAGCAAGAGGGAAGGGGGACTTGGGGTCCTGGACCTCGAGAGCATGAACACGGCTCTGCTGGCGAAGTGGTGGTGGAGATTCTTCACTGTCGAGCGGGCCCCGTGGGCACCACTTGTAAAGAGTCTTTACTACCGCCGCAGAAGGCCGCTGAACGAAGGCCCCAATTTCAAAGCGCACTCGCTCTGGTGGAAAAGCGTTGTTGGAACGAGGGACCTCTTCAAATGCGGGACAACCCGGTCGGTCGGCGACGGCGATTCGACGGCCTTCTGGTCCGACATCTGGGTTGGGAGTTCAAGCCTGGCTACCCAGTTCCACGGGCTCTACATTCTGGCTCTCAGTAAGAATCGGCGGGTGAAAGAATGCCTAGGGCACAACGGTTGGAACTGGGTAATGATTTTAGAGGGTATTCCACCCAGCCCGCCAGGGTTGGTTGGGGAACTGGAGCAGCTCAAATCGGCCTTGCCAAACATCTGCCCTAACAGCAGCAGGGACGTTTTCCACTGGCGCTGGGCTACGTCAGGGATTTACACTGTCAAGTCGATGTATCGCTTCCTACAAGACACTGGCATACCTGACTGCCGCTTCACCCAGCTCTGGAAAACCAAGGCGCCGCTGAAAGTCAAAATCTTCATTTGGCTTGTCCTCAGGAAGAGGGTTCTGACGCGAGACATCCTGCTTCGCCGAAACTGGACCGGGCCGTCCGCTTGTGTTCTGTGCTCTGGAAGCGACGAAACTGCGGACCACCTATTTGCCACTTGCGCCACCGCTCAAGCACTGCTCGGGGCACTACTGCCTAACAAACTGGAGGTCCGCAGCTTGCGGGGTGTTAATGTTATGTGGGAGACGTATGCCCGAAAGGTCGGTGGCTTCGGCAAAAGAGCTCTGATCACGATCGCTGCCACTTGGTGGTTCTGCTGGTTGGAGAGGAACAGAAGGATCTTTGACATCCAGAGTCGCCCCCTCAGTCAGACTTTGCGAGACATCAGGCTCTCTCGGTCGTACTGGGCCAGATTCTGCGCCTAAAGTTCGTTTTTTTTTTTTTTTTTTTTTTTTTTTTTTTTTTTTTTTTTTTTTTTTTTTTTTTTTTGGGCCCACTACCTCGCGGTAGCTGGTCGCCCCCCCCCGTGCTAAATTCACTCCCACATTGAATGAAGCGGCAGCATGCTGCCTTCCCCTCAAAAAAAAAAATCAAAATCTTCGAAGTGTGGAGAGACTAGCTTAACCAGAGCATTGAACAGCATATGTTACACACAAAAAAATCACCACACGCCGTATCTCAATCGTCAATTGCAGGATCTAGCAATTTATTTTCCAAATTTGGAAAAATCAGCTTAGGGCAGCTGAATTTCGGTCTGACCTGAAAAAAAAAAACAGTACAGCGACTTAACAGATTCCGAATCAAACCGCTTCTCTTGTTCTCTTGCTGCCCCCTCAATCCAGTTCTGAAACTTCCATCTTCTACATACATGTATTGTCCGAAAACAAACTCTCATCCTCTCAAACGCTCATCAGTAACATAGGACAACTTTCGCGTATATGTAGTATGTAAATAGACAGTAGGTATAAAATATCTGCCTTTTTTCTTTTTTCTCTTCGTTCCATTTTAATCGGAGCGAAGTAAAATATTCAACTGTACACTTGAGGATGCACCTGAAGATACACAATAAGAGAAACGCATGTAATAGTCAGTGCATAAAAGAAAATTTGTTGTTTCAGAGCAAATTTTACACTGTATTCTATAATTTGCAATTCACAAACTTGCAGCATGATTCACAACCAAAAAAAAGAGGTCCAGCTCAACACAAACAGAGAAAAAAAAAATCAAGGAAAGAATGTGCATAAAGTTGCAGCTGCTGCAGGGACAAGCTCACAAACATGAACAAGACAAAAGATTGATGTTTTATCAATGCTAAATGCAGAATGCAGGATGATTTTGTTACACAAATTTAGATTTCACATTGGAAACTTACACTGTATTTTATGGTTTAGCTAAATTTCCTATAAACACTCCTCTCAAAAAAAAAAAAAAAAAAAAAAAAAAAAGCGGTTGTTACTGATTCACAAAGCTCCATTATTGATGTCCAAGAGTGGTAACAAGTAAAAATGCACAACAAAGCAGTTTCTGCACAACGTTTTAAAATTTACTTCCTCGACTTAACTTCTACAGATGCTTTTTGATTACCGATCGATATCATCGCCATAATCACAATCTTGAACATTAATCCCCCCTAAAATACATAGCCCCCTCGAAAATTTATGCTAGATAAGTATAGTTCAAAGTGCGAAAAATTTGCTACGGAAATATTTACCATCGGCGCTCTGCACTCTTCCTTGTATCCTTAAATATCTGTTTTTACGATTCATAACGTCGTCCAGGAAAAGAACAATCTAATGAAATGCCTCAACCATAGCATTCATCATCAAGCACTAAGATCGATTGAAAATGTTCAAAACAAGCAAAGAACTTAGCCCTCTATCTATCTACATGTGATATATTTAAAGCTGAAAAATCTACAGAACCAAGGACTAAGAAACCAAGTTAGTGCAGAAATGTACCTCCGAGTCGTGGTCGGCCTGTTCTTGCCTTATGCCCATCGGTGCGGTGGAATTTGAGGCTTGCCCCTCTTTTCGTTTTGCAGTATTACTATTTTATTATCAAGATTCAGACCCAACGGCAGCGGGGGAATAAAGACCCTATACAACCCGGCGTAACTCGGCCCTCGCACTTCCTCTGTCAGCAGCGGGAATCGGCAGACCGGGCAGGTGTGCTTCTGCCGCAGCCACTCGAAAATGCACTCCGTGTGGAAGACGTGCTTGCACGGAAACCGCTTGACCGCGGCACCAACTGCCAGGGTCTCCATGCACACCGTGCAAGACGCCCCCCCATTTGGCCCCGTGTCGATCTCGATGTCCCTGGGGGTGGCGACGGCCCATCTGGCGGCGGGAGAGATGAAGATGTCGCGATGCTCGTTGGCATCGAGGGCAATCTGACGGGCCTCGCTGTCGATATCATCGTTAGAGGAGGGCAGCAGGCCCGCCAAGATGACGTAGGCGCGGGCGTTACGGGTGAGGAGTTCGTCGATCCTGGCCTCGAGACAAGCCAAGGGAAAAGGAGGGCGCCGAGCGGGGTAGCGCATCAGGTGGCCCAAGGGGGATATCTCGGAGTGGAAGAAGGCGTCGGCATCGGCACGGCAGCGGATGACGAAGGAGGCGGGGGAGGAGAATAGGCAGCCGTTTGTTATGTAGGTGTTACGGTTAGGGTTTGGGGCATTGGGAAGGCGGATCTCCTCGACAAAGGCGCCGTGGCAAAGAGGGCAAGCGGCGTCGGCGGTGAGTACGATGGCGATGAAGCATCCGTGGCAGAAGTGGTAGCGGGTGGCGGGGGCGGAGGAGGAGGAGGAGGAGGAGGAGGAGGAGGCGACGGCGGCGGCGGAGGACATGGTCGCCGCTGCAGCGTTGGCGGAGTGAAAGGGGATTCTTGGAAGGAAATAAACGATGAGAGGGGGGAAGGCGATTGATTTCTCCCGCGCAAAATAGGGGCTACTGGTGGACTTGGCCTGCCACGTCATCTTTATACCGGGATTTTATAAGCGGGTCAAATAGTATTCCTGTCCGGTCCAAACGGTCAGTTGAAACCGTTAAAAGTGCATTACTACAGCTAAACTGTATTCGGTTTACTGATGCCGTGGTAAATATGGTCTACAGATAATTTTTCTTTTTAAATTACCGTTATTTTGGAAAAAAAAAAAGTATGACACCTCTCTCTCTCTCTCTCTCTCTCTCTCTCTCTCTCTCTCTCTATATATATATATATATATATATATATATATATATAGTTTGGTTAGTGTATTTTTATGAATATACATTTCTTCGTACTCAGAATTTTTTGGCTTTTGGATTAAAAAAATGTGCGTTTAGAATTATAATGATGTCCTATGATTTATACTATTTCACCAACAACCCACTAAATTTTAGTCAACCACTATCATTCTAATCACACATTTTTTTATTTGAGGACGAAAAACTTATAAGTATGAAGAAATCTATGCTCATAAGAGTATAGTAGCCCTACTATATACATATATATATATATATATATATATATATATATATATATATATATATATATATATATATATATATATATATATATATATATATATATATATATATATATATATATATATATATATATATATATATATATATTTGAGCTCCTATATTTTTAAAAATACCAGGTTATTAGTTCTTGTACATTTTTTTATCTTTGAATGAAACAATGTGTGGTTAGGATAATATTGGGTTTGTTAGATTTAGTGAGTGATTGATAAAATAGCATGATCTAAAGAGTGAAATTAGTTAAAGAAATAGATTTAGTGGTAAAAAACTTACAAATACTAATTAGTTGATACTTTTACGAACATAATAGCCAGGCTATATATATATATATATATATATATATATATATATATATATATATATATATATATATATATATATATATATATATATATATATATATATATAGTAGAGATTATATACTTTCAAATGCTCAAACCTAAATATGTTTGTGATTTTTTTACTATTGAATTTGCATTGAGATCCGTATTATTATAATTTCTTTTTCTCACTTTTTGGATGACTTTATAATAGCACAAATCTCAATGCAAATTCATTGATAAAAGAATCACAAGCATATTTAGACTTATATTTTTAAAAATATATAAACTCTACTCTCTCTCTATATATATATAGAGAGAGAGAGGATTTGCTTACCTTTAGAAGTACGGGCTCTCCGTGCTTCCAAACCGTTTATGATGTTAGAAATTTCGAATCGACGATTAGTTCTATTAGACTTGATTTAGAACATTAAAAAAAGTTAAACAAAATAATTATAATTTTTCGATATTATTTGTCTAATAATGAAAAGAAATCAAAATCAATGATTGAAAATAAAAATCTCACAAATGTGATGATATGATATTAAAAATTTATATCAAAAAAATTGATTTTGTTTTATATAGTATAAAAAAAAATTATCAAAATATTACGTGAATTGAATATTTTTACAATGTTAAATTTGTAAGCAACTACTATTCAAAATATTGATTTTGAGCCTTTATAATAAATGATATAAAAATTTATAAAATTTATTTTTTTGATTTTTTAGTAACTCAAAATCTTCGAAGTGTGGAGAGACTAGCTCAACCAGAGCATTGAACAGCATAGGTTACACACAAAAAAATCACCACATGCCATATCTCAATCGTCAATTGCAGGATCTAGCAATTTATTTTCCAAATTTGGAAAAATCAGCTTAGGGCAGCTGAATTTCGGTCTGACCTGAAAAAAAAAAACAGTACAGCGACTTAACAGATTCCGAATCAAACTGCTTGTCTAGTTCTCTTGCTGCCCCTCACTCCAGTTCTGAAACTTCCATCTTCTACAAATGTGTATTGTCCGAAAACAAACTCTCATCCTCTCAAACGCTCATCAGTAACACAGGACAACTTTCACGTATATGTAGTATGTAAATAGACAGTAGGTATAAAATATCTTCCTTTTTTCTTTTTTCTCTTCGTTCTATTTTAATCGGAGCGGAGTAAAATATTCAACTGTACACTTGAGGATGCACCTGAAGATACACAATAAGAGAAACGCATGTAATAGTCAGTGCATAAAAGAAAATTTGTTGTTTCAGAGCAAATTTTACACTGTATTCTACAATTTGCAATTCACAAACTTGCAACATGATTCACAACCAAAAGAAAAAAAGTCCAGCTCAACACAAACAGAGAAAAAAAAAATCAAGAAAAGAATGTCCATAAAGCTGCAGCTGCTGCAGGAACAAGCTCACAAGCATGAGCAAGACAAAGATTGATGTGTTTTATTCCTACTAAATGCCGAATGCAGGATGATTTTGTTACACAAATTTAGATTTCATATCGGAAACTTACACTGTATTTTATGGTTTAGCTAAATTTCCTATAAACACTCCTCTCAAAAAAAAAAAATATATATATATATATATATATATATATATATATATATATTGCTACAGAAATATTTATGATCGGCACTTTGCACTCTTCGTTGTATCCTGAAATATCTGTTCTGTTTTATGATTCTTGGTTTCGATTCATGACATCGTCGAGGAAAAGAACAATCTATGGAAATGCTTCAACCATACCATTCATCATCAAGCACTAAGATCGGTTAAAAATGTTCAAAACAAGCAAAGAACTTAGCCCTCTATCTATCTACATCTGATATATTTAAAGCTGAAAAATCTACTGAACCAAGAACTAAGAAACCAAGTTAGTGCAGTAATGTACCTCTGAGTCGTGGTCGGCCTGTTCTTGCTTTACGCCCATCGGCGCGGTGGAATTTGAGGCTTGCCCCTCTTTTCGTTTTGCAGTACTACTATTATCGTATCGAGATTCAGACGAAACCGCAGCGGGGGGATAAAGACCCTAAACACCACAGCGTAACTTGGCCCTCCCACTTCCTCCGTCAGGAGCGGGAATCGGCAGACCGGGCAGGTGTGCTGCCGCTGCAGCCACTCGGTAATGCACCCCGTGTGGAAGACGTGCTTGCACGGAAACCGCTTGACCGCGGCACCAACTGCCAGGGTCTCCATGCACACCGTGCAAGACGCCCCCCCATTTGGCCCCGTGTCGATCTCGATGTCCCTGGGGGTGGCGACGGCCCATCTGGCCGCGGGAGAGATGAAGATGTCGCTTTGCTCGTGGACATGGAGGGTAGCCGGATGGGTCATGCTGTCGTCTTCATAGTTGGTGCGGCGCAGCGCGCCCGTCAAGACGACGTAGATGCGGGCGCCGCGGGTGAGGAGGTCGTCGATTCTGGCCTCGAGACAAGCCAAGGGAAACGGAGGGCGCCGAGCGGGGTAGCGCATCAGGTGGCCAAAGGGGGATATCTTAGAGTGGAAGAAGGCGTCGGCGTCGGCACGGCAGCGGATGACGAAGGAGGCGGGGGAGGCGGAGAGGCAGCAGGTTGTTATGAACACTCTACGGTTATGGTTAGGGGGATGGGGAAGGGGGATGTCGATCTCCTCGACAAAGGCACCGTGGCAAATAGGGCAAGTCGCGTCGGCGGCGAGCACGGCGGATAGGAAGCATCTGTGGCAGAAGTGGTAGCGGGTGGCGGGGGCGGAGGAGGAGGAGGCCGCGGAGGAGGAGGACATGGTCGCCGCCCCAGCGGTGGCGCAGTGAAAGGGGATTCTTGGAAGGAAATAAACGGTTAGAGGGGGTAAGGCGATTGAATTCTCCCGCGCAAAATAGGGGCTAATGGTGGACTTGGCCTGCCACGTCATTTTTATACCGAATTTTATAAACGGGTCAAATAAGATTCCTGTACGGTCCAAAAGGTCAGCTGGACCCTTAAAAGTGCATTACTACAACTCAACTGTATTCGGTTTAGGGATGCCGTGGTAGACATGATCTGCAGATAATTTTTATTTTTTAAATTAACGTTATTTTGAAAAAAAAAAAAAAAAAGTATGAACACCTCTGTACTATTATATTATATTATATTATATATATATATATATATAGAGAGAGAGAGAGAAAGAGAGAGTCCGACTACTATGCTAGTAAAAGTATCAAGCAATTGGTATTTGTAAATTTTCTACCGTTAGATCTATTCCTTTGATTAATTTTATCCATTAGATCATGCTATTTCACCAACCACCCACTAAATCAAAAGGTCCACTATTATTCTAACACTATATATAGTCCAACCGGAATACTATCGATAGCACAAAGCAATTAATACTATCAAGTTTCAAGACCGTAGATCAAAGGATGTGCGATTGAAATTATAGTGATCCCCTAATATTTTTATCATTCAACCAATTACTTACTAAACCCTAAGGAACCACTATTATTCTAACCGCACATCTCTTAATCCAATGACTAAAAAATTAGTAACACCAATGACTTGGTGCTATCGATAGTATTCCAGCCTAGTTAATATATATATATATATATAGAGAGAGAGAGAGAGATGATTTGTGTATCTTTAGCATAGTTAGTTAATTCGGATTCGGCAAAAATTCGGTACGGATATAATACGGATAAAATTCGTATCATAATTTTAAAATTCGTTGAAAAATTCGGCTAAAAAACGGGCTCGTCAATTATTCGGATACGTGATTTATAGGGAAATAATACGTTCACTCATTAAAAATTCGGGATCAAAAATTCAGCTATTAAATTTAAAAAAAATTAAAAAATTTATACTATTAGTATAAACAATTATAATTTTTTAAAATAATTTAATCAATTTATTTTAGAAATAAATAAAATATTTATTTAGAACAAAAAAAAATATAATTTTAAATTATTCCCGACAAATAATTTTAATTCGGATTCTCAATAATTCGCGAATAATTCGCGAATAATTCGTTAATAATTCGCGAATAATTCGTGAATTAACTAACTATGCTTTAAAAAAGAATGAATTTTTCACCCAAAAATTCGTAATTCGTGAATAATTCGCGAATAATACTTTTTGATTCAAAAATTCGTGAATTATTCCGAATTTTTGAAAAAAGTCGGGGACGGCACGTTTAATTCGGATTCTCAATAATTCGCGAATAATTCGCGAATAATTCGCGAATTAACTAACTATGATCTTTAGAAGTACGGAGCTCTCCTTGCTTCCAAACCGTTTGCAATGTTTAGACTTTCAAATTAACGGCTCCATTAGAGGTGGAAGCAAACGTTTAGAGGTGGAAGGTGATTAATTTCTCCCACGCAAAATTGTGGCTAATGGTGGACTTGGCCTGCCACATCATCTTTATACCGGTTTTTTGCAATCAAATAAGATAACGAAGTTGGAACATGGAGCCGTTAAAACTGCATAACTAACTTCATCTCAAATGTATAATTTTTTAGCCAGAATTTGTCCGTAACTCCCAACTAGATAACGAGTTAATCCTGAATCTAAAAGAGTAGGTCCCCACGATCTTCCCTAAGGATGAAAGAGATAAAGTCCGTTGGAGGTGGGCTTACTCGGAGAGAAATTTACTTTTAAATCTCTATATAATATTTTTATAAGATGGCGGTGTAATCGATATGAGATTTGTTTAACTTTGGAAAATCAAATCTCCGCTGAAGGTCAAAATCTTTACATAACTTATTCTCAGAAAAAGAGTGTGAACAGTAAACAACATACCTCTTTAAAACCAACGTACCTCTTTAAAACGAATTGGAGCGGAGAAGGATTTTGCATTTTTTGCTCAAAAGAGTTGGTGACAATGGATCATCTCTTCATGAGATGTCGTGGTGCCAGAGATTTGCTACAGGGTCTACTCCCGAACAAACAAACTTTTCTCAATTGCTCTTTTCCTGACAGGCTGTGAAAAGTAAGCAAACTTAAAGGCAGGGCGTTAGAGGGGAGGGAGCTAGCGATTATCGCCACCACTTGATAGGTATTTTGGCTATAAGCTGTTAAAAGCCGTCAATTGATTTGCAGGCTTTACATGCCGCGGAAGACCCAAAAAGTCTTTGTGTGTGTGTGTGCGTGCGCGTGTGTGTGTGGTGACAATAATTATGCCATGCAGGATATACTTCTTGGAATATCACACAATGTAAGATGAGAGAGGGGTTAGTTATGGATAAGATGATAATTTTGTATTGAAATAATGCTTAAAAAAAATTTATTCTTGCATGCATTTGCAACGTCGTCCTCTACTTGTACCTGCGCCGTGGCAAACATTGAATTGTTTGTTTTTTTTTCCAATTGACAACCAGTTTTTAATTTTGAAAGATTGAGCAATTAGTTTGGCCAATAAATATTTTAAACTTTTGTTGTGTTAAGAGCAGACTCTAGAAGCTCAAACTGATTGCATTTGACCGTTCATATTTATAATGTGATTAAATGTTTGGAATGTGGAAAAATTATCTCATCCATTTTATTTGCATCTGCATACAAAATCACCATTTGCCTTGTTTCAAACATCAATAGTTGTATTCAGCAATTCACTTTTTTTAATTTCAAATTTTGGCCCAGCACATGTAGCCGCACTTTGGTTTGACCTGGTTCTAAAAGAATCAAATCAGATTTCGACCGAAGCAAGAACAATATTTTCACCAGCAAAAAAATATCACAGTAGTATACATATCTTCTGGGGGCAATGAGAATATGTAATCAATTCAGTGTCAATACAAATATATACAAACTACAAATTCAGAAAAATAACCCATCAGATTGTACAAATTTAGAATTGAACTCTACAAAGACACCCAAAAAAAAATAAAATCTGACGAGTATAGTGACTTGTCAGCCCCCAAATCAAACTGCTTCTCTAGTTCTCTTATTGATGTTTTATCCAGGTTTGCAGCTTAACAACTACTGCACATGTGGGATCGTTCGAAAGCAACCCTCACCCTCTCACCACCATCATTGACGAAGGCGGACACCTTCAACGCATATGTACATAAATGAATTGTTAAATGTTTTTCTTCTTTTTTTCTTTTTTGTTTTTTTTGTTCTGATTGAAGATCGAGTAATCTGCTAGACTGTACAGTTGAGGATGTGCCTGAAATGCCCCATATTTTGAGGGGAAAAAAATCCATTTGATTGTACAAATTTCAAAATTGTAATCTACAAAGGCAATCAAAAGAAAATCTGCTAAGAGTACATAGCAAGTCCCAAATCAAACTGCTTCAGTAGTTCCCTTATTGCTCTTTGATCCAGGTTTGCAACTTACAGCTACTACAGATCTGGGATCGTCCAAAAGAAACCCTCACCTTCTCACACCATCGTCGGTAACAGAGAACGCCTTTAATGTATATGTACATAATCGAATGTTCCGCTGTACAATTGAGGATGCACCTGAAGCCATTCATTAAGAGAAGCAATCCACAGTTAGAGCATGTAGGATAAAAATCTCTTCCTACAGGGCAAAGTTCTGAATCGTATAACTTGTAATTCGTGAAACTGAGATGGTTCAAAGAAAAAACTTGTCTAGCTTAAATAAAAAGCAACCCGAGAATGTGCATTCATTGATTCAAGTTGCAGCTTCTGCATGGACAACAATGGGAGAGAAATCATTGTTATTACAGTTGTACAAATACTGATGTTTAAACCCTATTTATTTCGTAAAGCCGAACAAACTTGTAGCGCAAATTCACATTCCAGAATGAAGAAAAAGGGTTATATGTAAAGGTTTCAGAATATGAATGCCGATGTTCAACAGGAAGAACAAAATTGCGGAAATTAGATAACAAAATGATTAAGTTGTTCAATTCAAAGTAAGATGGTACTGCAAACAAATATAAATGCAGAGCACAAATAAAAGTAGCATAATGACCCCATCCGAAAGCCAATTTCATGTTGTTTAAATTGGTGCTTTGAGTAATTTCACATCTACAGAACTAAGGATGCACTCATATCTCATTGATCTATATCAAAGAAAACAACAATAATATGGTAGTAACAAAAGAGAGGGTTTTTTCTTTTTTTTTTTTTTTTTTTTTTTTTTGGGCCCGGCTGCTCTACTGCAGAAATCTGCTGCCCAGTTGCTAAGTTCACCTCCGTCATGAATGAAGTCTTTCAAAAAAAACAAAAGAAAGGATTCTTTTTTCCGTGTTTTAAAGCAGGATTCAAATCGCGGACCCATCTCCCCGAATTAAGGGTATCAATGAACAGCAAAGAACTTACCCCTAAATTACTACAGAAATATTTGTTCTGTTTTTAGGATGAGCAATGCTCCTCCTCCTCCTCCTCCTCCTCACAAAAGCCTCCTCCTCCTCCGTGGCATCCCCATCTCCCTCAACACTCAGTGGCCTCTTCCTCCTCCTCCTCCCAATTTCCCTCTGGACGAGCGGCCGCCTCCACGGCACCGGCAAAAGCATCGACAGTGGCAAAGAAGAAAATGGGCTTCAACAATTATCCTCTACGTCGAACCGCCGTCGTCACCGATGATGGCATCACGGTTGAGGAGATGCCTCTTCCTCCATTTCCTCTTTCCCCAAATCCATTTGTCATACTAAGTAACTACGATAGGTAACTTCTCTCTTTTTATTCTTTACTCTTTTTTTTTTTAACTGTTAAAATCTGAATTATTTTTATTTTTTTATATTTGTTTAATCTAAATAAATTTCAGAAGAAATGGAGGAGGAGATGAACAGAAATAAGAACCCCGAGAACAAGAAAGAAATGGAGGAGGAGTTGAACAGAAATAAGAACCCGAGAAAAAGGAAGAAATGAAGGAGGAGATGAATAAAAATAAGAAACCCAAGAATAAGAAAGAAATGAAGAAGAAGATGGAAAAAAAAAATAATCCCAAGAACAATTAGAGGAGTTTTGTTATTTTCTTTTAAATTACTTATTTCTATTCTAGATTTTATAAATTGAAAACGAGAATCCTTTTATACTAGGTGTACACTCCAAATGGGGTGTACATCCTACACCCACCCAATCCTGAGATGGAAATTCATCTACTCGTCACATCGATGCGACGAATGAAATTCACCTCATCCCAGAATGGGGTGGGGTAAGATGTAAACCCCATTTGGAGTGTACATCTAGCATAAAAAAATACTCGTTTTCAATTTATAAAATCAAAAATAGAAATAAGTAATTTAAAAGAAAATAATGAACCTTCTCTAATTGTTCTCGGGGTTATTTTTTTTTTCCATCTTCTTCTTCATTTTTTTCTTATTCTTAGGTTTCTTATTTTTATTCATCTCCTCCTTCATTTCTTTCTTGTTCTCGGGGTTCTTATTTCTGTTCATCTCCTCCTCCATTTCTTAATTGTTCTCGAAATTTTTATTTCTGTTCAACTCCTCCTCCATTTCTTCTTAACTTTATTTAGATTAAACAAATATAAAAAAATAAAAACAATTCAGATTTTAACAGTTAAAAAAGAAAAAAAAGTAAAGAATAAAAAGAGAGAAGTTACCTATCGTAGTTACTTAGTATGCCAAATGGATTTAGGAAAAGAGAAAATGGAGGAAGAGTATCTCCTCAACAGTGATGGCATCATCGGTGACGACGGCGATTCGACGTAGAGGATAATTGTTGAAGCCCATTTTCTTCTTTGCCACTGTCGATGCTTTTGCCGGTGCCGTGGAGGCGGCCGCTCGTCCAGAGGGAAATTGGGAGGAGGAAGAGGAGGAAGAGGCCACACGGAGGGTTGAGGGAGATGGGAATGCCACGGAGGAGGAGGAGGCGGCGGCGGCGGAGGCTCTGAGGTGTGGAGCGGAGGAAGGCATGTCAGCGGTGGATGGCGGGCAAGAACTGAAGGGGAGGGGATTGCAGAGGAGTGGGATTCTTGAACAAAAGAGTACAGGGCAAGAACTGAAGGAGAGGATGTTTCAGAGGGAGTGGAGGGATGCTCGAAGAGACGGGTACTGGGCAAGAACTGAAGGAGAGGGGGTTTAAGATGGAGTGGAGAAATTCTTGGAGAGAAAGGTACTGGGCAAGAACCGAAGGGAAGGGGGTTCAGGGGGAGTGGAGGGAAGGGTACAAAAGGGGTTTTTATATGCAACTAGTTAAAGACACCGGCGCGTTGCAGCTGGTTGCTCCTGTGGGAGAAAATGAAAGATGAATTACCGATGAAGATGAAAAATAATAATAATAAACGCACAATAAAAAAAATAAAAAAATTGAAGAATAAAAGTTGATCATAACATCCACATTTAATTGAAGAATAAAAGTTGATCATAACATCCACATTTCTAGAGCAAGTGATAAAAATTTTAATAATTGATATCCGAAGTTTTGAATTCAAATTTTAATTATTTTTATATTTTCAACTTAATTTATTTCAAAATAAACAAAACGAATAGTATAAATTTTTTTTTAGAAAAAAATAAAAAACAAAACATGACAAAGAAGATCAATTAGTAACAGCTAGACCAACCTAAGTAAAAAAATCAACATGACGAAGAAGACCAATTAGTAACAGATACACCAACAGTTTTAAAAAACTAAATAGAAAAAGATGGACAGTAGCAAGCACGAAAAGATATAATAAAAAGAACTTAAGAAGGAATTATAAAAATAACAAAAAAAAAAAGAAAAATCAGAGCTGGCAGAAATAGCAAGGACCGTTTGGTAATTATCAAAAAATAAAACAGACTTTTATTTTACAATATATTTGATATTTTGAAAAATTTAATACTCAGTAAAAATATTACTCTATTTTTTACTGTTTAGATTGTGAACTTTAAAAAAATATTCTATTTTAAATTTAAACTTTTGATACAAAAATTTAAATTTAAAAATATAATTTTTTAATTTTAAAATTTTAAAATTTTAAAATTAGAATTTAAATTTCAAATTTAAAATTTTACAATATTAATTTTAAGTTTTAAACATAAAATTTTATTATTTTAAAATAATAAATTTAATTTTAAAATTATAAATTTTAATTTTAATATAATAAATTTTAATTTTATAATTTAGAATTTTAAATTTCAAAATTTTAAATTTTAATTTAGATTTTATTTTTAAAATTTTCAGTTTTAAATTTTAAATTTAATTTTTAAAATTTTAAATTTTAAATTTTTAAAATTTTAATTTTAAATTTTTAAAATTTTAATTTTAAATTTTTAAATTTTTGAAGAAGGGTGAAATGCGAGAGGGAAAAGTCGTACGTGAAAAATGGGAAAAAAAAATTCACACATTTTTTTTTCCCCAAAAATATTCCGAAACAACAAAATTATCCTATTATATTTTTACGTTGTTGGGCCATGACAAAATTCACACATCTAAACGAGCAAACTAATAAAAAAATAAAAAAATTTTATAAAACAGAATAAAATGACTTAAAACAGAATTTTAAAGATTTTCCAAACGGATCCTAAATAAAAATAAAATACCAAACAATAGCATAGGCAGGCCAACATAAATTCAATATGCATTAGAAACAAACAAAGAGGAGAAAAGTGAATATAAAAGCAGAAAGAGTTATAGAAATTTTACTAAAAATTAGATTATAAAATTTTTTAGTATTGTAACGGCAAACTTATAAGATAAACAATAATGCCCAACTGTTTGTAATATTTAACAAATTGAGCTTTAAAGGTAAAAATTTAACCGTAATTAAGGTTAGATAGTACATTTTACTTGGCAATTTGTAGTAACCAAGAATTTTAAATTTGAAATTCGAATATAAATTTATTTTTCTAGAATTTCTGTAAGTTAAAAATCTGAATTTCTGGAGTTTTCGCGGAATTATCTCCCGGTTTGCTTATCCGGACCCGAACTCAGCAAAGTAAAATCGCCACTTGATTTGTCTCGTCGAACTGAACGAGATGACGCGATCCCAAAGCTTCTTGTGGTCTTCTCCTACCTCTAGAAGACGAGCCCGAGGGAGTCGGGAGCCTGCTGTGGCCGCACGGTGCGGGTGGAGAAAAATCGGCTTCTTCCTTCTTCTCCAACTCCGGCAAGGTTGGCCCCCCTCTCTCCTCTCAGTCTCTTAGCATAGGAACACTTGCATTAGACTCCTTAGGTCCTGGGGAGTCTCCCTGTCCGGTCTCGTGGCCGGGGAAGCGCCGGGTTGCCGGTGGTGAAGTTGCATCGCCAAAAACCTAAAATAGCTCCGCCTCCGGCTAGCTTCGCTCCCGGCGGCTTTGGCCGAGATGTAAAATGCTGAGCTCCTCCTGCTGGACCTATTCTTGCTTCCCATAAAGTTTGGGAAGGTTTGGTTCGGTATAGAGAAGATAGTGCTAATTAAGCCCTAGTTTTGGATAATGGAAGCTTTGGCCGAGCCTCTTCCTCCGGCGCTGCCGCCGCTTCCCGCCGTTGGCCACATGCCCAGCTAGCTCCCTCTGGTCGAAAAGGACCCAGTGGAACACTTGCATGCAACTTAAAGCCCCTGCATGCAAGTTCACCATTGTTGGAGCTTGGGTTGGCCGCAAGAATGGAGTCCGGCCAACCGCCGCTCTTCTTCGTCGGCCAGGCACCCAGCTAGTCATAAATGGTTGAGACTAAGCTCCTGGTACTATTTTTTGCACCCAAAGCCCCCTGGTTCTTGTTGGCTCGAGCTCACTGCTCTATGTGGCCGCATAGCCTTGCTCCGGCCATCCGCCGCCACCACTCGCCGGCACTGGACTCAGGGATGCGCATGGCATTGCCCTCGAGCTGCTGAAGCTGTTGCTTCCTTCAGTTGGCCACCAGAACACTTGTTCTGTTAAGTTGCCCAAACCGAGCTCTTGGTGCTTATGGGTTGGCTGAGGTTGCTCCGACGACTGTCCCGGCGACCCTGCAACCCTCGGATGGTGAGCCCTCGACTCCACTGAACCTTCTGAGCTTGATGCTCACCTCAGATTGGGGTTTGGTTAGGTGAATGGTTAGTGCTAGCAACTCCCATCCTTTGAAGAGCAAGGATGCTTCATGGCCTATTCCAGATGCTTGGCTTCTCATCCAGGGTGAGCCTCTGAGTCCTATCGACCTCCTGAGCATGGTGCTCACCTCAAAACTGAGATTAGTCGAGTGATTAAGTCACAATGGTAACATAAGCTTAAAAGCATAGTACAAGATGACCCATAGTTGTTCTCGAATCTCGTGCTGCTCCCAAATGGTGAGCACGTCATTCAGTACGTCGAGGCCCACCTACTGGTGACCTCGATTCAGTTCAAAAGCATTTAGAAAAGAAGTAATAGCTTAAAAACTATGTGGCTTGATCCGGGCGGCCCAACCCGGGCGATGTGGCGGCCTGGATGGCCGCCACGTGTCCCCGGGGCTGGGCCAGGCGGGCCTGGCCCTTTCCTGTAGCAGAGAGAGGGAGAGAAGGGGTTTTGGCGTTTTTTCTTCTCTTTTTCTTCCTCTTCTTCTTGTTCTTCTTCCTCATTCCTTCTATGGAGTTTGTTTTCTTGGAGGACTTCAGACAGAGCTTCACCAACCACTCTTCTTCATCTTCATCACCATGGATGGCCATTGGAGCTCTCTTGATCATCTTTTTCCTCTTGATGGAGCACAACCATCGTTGCTGGATTTTCGGAGCATCACCATCGCATTTTAGTGCAAAAATCCCCTAGACCTCATTTCTTGTAATTTCAAGCTGAAATTTGGAGGGGATCTCCAAGAGAGGTAAATCTACAATTTTGATATTCAGTGTTTTTCGTGGATCATGAGATTTCTTGGAGCATTTCTGGTTTTTCTGCAACCTTCACGCACAGATTTTATTGTTGGATACCTTGGAGTAATGTTGGGTTTTCTCTTTCATACGAGCTTGGATTTGGGAGTTCTTTAGCTCGATCTCTATCTACTCTCGACAAGGAATCCATTGCCACCTTTCTCACTGTATTCGGAGTTCGTTTGCCTAGGTAAAACTCACCATCTTTCCAACCCTGTAGTGCAGGTTTTTACAGTGCAGAGTTTTGTAGCAATTGCATGTTTGTATGGTGTTGGCTACGAGAATAGCATGATTTTTTGGAGATTTTTTTGTATGGATGGATTAACAGGGTTAAGATGAGCATTTTTCATGTTGATACCTAAGAGGAATTCCTGCTAGATTAATCTCTAAAAATTTATGAACTTCACGCTGAAGTTTTGGATGTTATCGCGTTGTTTTGGGTGTATCTTGGCCTACAAGTATCGGAATGAGGAGTATAAATACTCGATTTGTATCTGCTCGTCGCGAGGATCGCAGTCGTGATTTTTCTGGATTTTTCGAAGGCCTGCACGCAGGTGAAAAACCCTCTTTTCTGTGCTGGTTTGCAAAACAGCAAGTGTGGTTTTGGGGTGTTGACTGTGGTGTTGATTGTGGGCTGTTTGGCAGTGGACTTGGCGGTGGTGTTGGCTGTGATGTTGATTATGGCTGAGGCGCGAGCGATCAAGTGCCGAGGATGCGGTTTCGGCAGATGCTGTTAGCGAGTGACTGCGCACTTCACCGACTTCGACTTTGCCTGCGGAAAGCGATTCAGGTCGGTTGCTTCGTCTCCAAAACCGGTGGACGGTTCTCTAATTCTATCTGGTAGCATGCATGCATGTTTATTGCACCCATTTATGTAATTGAGAGGTAAGCTTAGTAATGGTAATTGTTTGAGAATTTGCAAGAGAATATCCATGTTATATCTTATGAGAAGTGCAATAGTGAATATCCATGATTATGGTTAATGATAGCTTACATAAGAGAATGTTACCCTCTATGATTGATAGCATACATGATTTAATGTACAACCAATATGAGTGAGATGTAATAATGGGAAATGGCCTAGATCATGTGGATTGATGCTTACTAGATCATTATATATGTTTTAGTAGATTTGAGATCTGGCATATTGTAGATGGTTATGATCATTCTATACTTGATGAAATAGAGATCATGCTTGTTTAATCATTGGCCTATTTATGTGTGGATTTAATATATCATAATAGTGATACATTAGCATGCCATGTTAGCACATAACCTTTCATGAGAATTGATTATTTGAGGGGACAAGATGATATACCTATGTGGAGCTACTATGTGATTTATTCTCTTTTATCGTTCATGAGGACAAATGCATGCTTGTATGGACATCTAGATAGGCCATCTTTTACTGCTACACTATCATGTCGAGACTCGACTTAGGAGAAATCATGATTGTTCGTTCCCTCCTTTCTTTCAGTCTTTTGTTACATGTTGCTCGGGTTCGAGCAGGGGTTTAGGATAGTGTAGTCGAGACTTTGAGTCGGGGACAGGTTGTCCAGGATTGTGGAGTATTGCAGCGACCGCAGACATTGGACGGTTGACCGGGTGTTACTTTTGCATCTGATTGGGGACCGGGGTTTCTTTAGTGGATGGATTTTCCCACTTCGATCAGAGTCGTGATCCAGTCCTGCTATATCGTGATACTTGTGACAGTGATACTTTACTCGTGTGGGTCGCTCCCCTCGAGTGCCAATCCGGAGTAGGCGATTTACACAGCGGCTAGTGAGTACCGGACAGTGAGTGCCGGTCAGTGAGTGTCGATCTGTTAGCAGATACTTGAGACATTTTGAGCAGGCAGTGCCAGTTTTTACTGGTCCATTGATTGGGTCTGTTCAGGCAGATACTTTTACTGTTGCACTCGTGCTTGGGGGGGCTGAGTGGAGTCTGGTAGCTGAGATTGGACCAGTGCTAGTATTGTTGGGAACCATTTGGATTGACGGTGGTCCCGGGTCGTTGTGTAAGATGTTTGAGGATCTCGAGTCTATCCGTTCTGAGAGAGTGTGTGGATTTTGACTATAACCTGCATGTGCCGCTGTTCGTTAGCGAGTTAGTCCGATTGGACACCCTACGTTGATACACTAGGGAGGCGCAGGTTTGAGACCCGATGCGGCAGTCAGCTCGATTGGGTCGAATGAGCACCTCGTGTGCGAGTGGTCGCATATCTTTTCATCAGTATCACCCATTGAACATTTAGTTAGAGGCATGGTAGCTGTAGAGTATCTCCAGCTTTTCTTTTCAGTCTTTACTGCATCGTTATCTTATGCCTCTTGTAGACTTAGTGGGCAAACCGTCGGGCTTGGTGGCGGTACCCACTGAGAATTACGTGTTGGTGTAGTTCTCACACCCGCTGGGGGGTTCTCCCCCTCCCTTTTTTCCTCATCTCCTTTGTTTTGCAGAGTCTTCTGCGGGTGTTGCTAGTTCTTCTGTTGCTGATCGAGGCGAAGGAGTCGCGAGCTAGTTACCTACCCATCCTTGGAGAGTAGTGGTACCCCCACTTTGGAGATCTTCAGTACAGTCAGTAGATTATTTTATTTCCGTATTTGAGAGACTGTTGTATGGTGAGGATCTGACATGTACTGAGAGCCTGTATACTGATGTATTATTTTAGTTTACCTCCGTGTTGAGTTCTTAGATGTTGTATCGGAGGATATTGTATTATGATTATTTTGGAAGATGAATATTGTATCATTATTTTCAGTTGTACAGTGGTTGGATTTTAGTTTTACAGCAGTTTATTTTATAGCTCTGACATCTGTTTAACTGTAGTTTTATCTCTGTAGGTTGGACGGTTTGCCTATGCGGGGTTTTCTGTATAGGTGGCGGATCTGTTGGCGAGCCCGGGTCGCAGTTTCGACCCCGGGGCGTGACACCATGATTGTCACCGACTATAACCACTAGGATTTACTGTTTTGTAGTTCTCACACCCTCTTATGGTCTACTTTGCATGGTGTCACGCCCCAGGGTCGAAACTGCGACCCGGACTCGCCAACAGATCCGCCGCCTATACAGAACCCCGCATAGGCGAAGCGTCCAACCTGCAAAGAAAAATCTACTATAGCTAAACAGATATCAGAGCTGTAAAATAAAAAGCTGTAAAACTCTATCAAACACTGTACAACTGGAAATAAAGATACAATATCCATTTCCCAAAAGATCAACATACAATATCCTCAGATACAAAACCCAGAACTCAACAGGGAAGGTAACCTAAAATAATACATCAGTGTACAGGCTCACAGTACAAGTCATATCCTCACTACAATAATCTCTCAAAAGTAGAAATAAAACTAATCTACTGACTGTACTACAAGTCTCCAATGTGGGGGTACAGCTACTCTCCAAAGTCAGGTAGGGATCTAGGTCGCGACTCCCTCGCCTCGAACAGCAATAGCAGAATCAGCATCTCCCACAGATGACTCTGCAAAACAAATGAGAGGAAAGAAAAAGGAAGTGGAGAATCCCCAACAAGTGTGAGAACTATATCAACACGTAGTTCTCAGTGGGTACCGCCACCAAGCCCGACGGTCTGCCCACTAAGTCTACTAGAGGCATAAGATAACAATGCAGTAAAAACTGAACAAGAAAAGCTGGAGGTACTCTACAGCTACCATGCCTCTATCTAAATGCTCAATGGGTGGTACAGATGAAAATATATGCAACTACTCGCACCCAAGGTGCTCAATCGACCCAATCGAACTGACTGCCTCATAGGGTCCAGTCAAGCCTGCGCCTACCTACTGCCAGTACATCCACGGATGACTGGACTTACGTAGGGCGCCCGTGACTGCCAAAACTGGCCCAGCCAGAGGCACTACATCCGTGACTGCCTAAAAAGGCCCAGCCAGAGGGACAGCATCGACAAGTCGCGATACAAAAGTAACAGGCCTACTCCGGACGGGGCACTCGAGGGGCGCGACCCCACCGAGGAAGAAGGTATCCGCGCATCTCCGTCGAGCTCAAGGTGGCTCATGCAGGCTATAGTCAAAATCCACGCTCACTCTCAGAACGAAATGACTCAGGATCCTCAAACATCTCGCACAACAGTCGGAGTACTCTCGACGACTCAGCTGATCAGCTCTCACGAATCTCGAGACACTAGCAAACTCAACCAACTCATGGCACAAAACACACTAGCTGAAGATACTCCACAGCCGGGATCGACCCACAACTCAGGGCTAACAAAACTGGTCGGACAACACTCAACGACCCGGGACCACCGTCAACCCGAACGGTTCCCAACAACACTGACCGGAAGATACTCGATGGCCCGGGACCACCGTCTACCCAAACGTCTCCTAACGACACAAGCCCAAGTCTAAACTCAGCTACCAGACTCCACTCAGCCCCCAGGCACGAGTGCAACAATGTCCCACAGAAACCTGACCACTCGGCCCACTACCCGGGCGAGGAAAATCTATGTGCAGGAAAAGATGCAAAGTGTGGGATGCCTAAAGCATAAAAGAACCTAGCCCAAGTGAAGGTTCTCTACTAGCTGGTTAAGCATGCATCATATGACGGGGTGCTAGGTCAAATTCCAATAATAGCATGTAATTAAACAAAGCATAAATAGAAAATCCTCATCTCTCATAAGCATACTTCCTATCTCCTCTAGCATGAAATAAACATATCCATCTAGCATGCTATCAATCAAAAGGGGTAACATTCCCAAGGTAAGCTTCTACTAATCCTCATCATGACATCCCCTATCGCAATTCTCATAAACATAATATAGATATTACTCATGCAATTCTCAAATAAATACTGATACTAAGCTTACCTCTCAATCACATACATGGGTACACTAGCATGCAATTATTCTATCAGATAGAATTAGAGAATCGTCCACCGGTTCTGGAGACGAAACAACCCACCTGAATCGCTTTCCGCAGGCAAAGCCGAAGTCGGTGAAGTGCGTAGCCACTTGCTAACAAAATCCGCCGTAATCCGCACCCTCGGTACTCAGTCGTACAAGCCTCTGCGTGCGGTCCTCCAAAAAATCCAGAAAATCACCGTTGTGATCCTCACGACTAGTAGATACAAATCGAGTATTTATACACCTTATTTCGACACCTGTAGGCCAAGAAACAATTAGAACATCGCCGTAAGCCAAAACCTTCACGAACACAAGCCTGCAGAAAATCAGTCCCAAAGAAGCTTAATTATCACCTTCAAATATTCCTCCAAAAAATCCGATAAAAATACGGGTACGTTCCTCTTGAAGCGTAGATATCGATCGAGTCCTTATACATCTCATTCCGATGCCCGTAGATCGAGAAATTCCAACAATACTCCACCGCTGTCCAAAACCTCACAGCGGTACAAGGGGTCAAAAGATACCTCGAGAATCATGCCAAAAACCCAAAATGAGGTAAATTGGTCAGCATGTAAATTGAAGGCGTACCTCTCGTGAGCGCGCTGCCATAAAAATCAGCTCAAAAGTCTATTGGGGTAGCCCAGGGGATCTCGTGCACTGAAATGCAACGGTAGAAGCCAAAATCGAAGGAGCGTCGAAGTGCGCCGCGTCGCAGAAAACGCCGATGTCGCGGCCTCCAAAAATTCTGGGAATCCATCAATAAGTAGAGGACAAGGTAAGGAACAACTTTGCTTAAGGCTCTTCTATGAGAGGAGCTCGGGAAAAGGGCTCAAACGCGCAGCAAAGGGGCTTTTTATAGTCAAAACCCAACAAATCACAAAATTCTATCTGGGTCACCACTTTCGGGCGCCCGAATTTTCTGGACTGCTACAATAACCAAGAATGTACCCCGAACCATCAGCGCTCGAATCAACGTGGTTGCGACACGTGGCCCCGAACAGCAAACAGCGGGTTCGGCTAACCCGCTCGCGACACATGGCTGAGCCCCCGTGCCCGCGTCAGAGCCTCGGTCGGCGCGCCCACATGCGCGCACGCCGCACAGCAGGCGCCCACACCGTGCACGCAGCCCGAGACACCTACCGCACCCGCTCCGTGGACCACGCCCAGTGCACCGTCCAAACAAAAGCTGCCACGTGTCCAACCGCGCCAATAGGAAGACGCCACGTGGCACACCACCCACGCTGCACCGCGCACCGCGCCTGCTCCGCTCCTTGCGTGGACCGAGCGCACATGGACCGGCCAACCAGCGTCCGCCACGTGGCCCCGCCCCCGTCCATGCACCCGGCCACGCGACCCCGTTGACCGCGCCTGCTGCACCGGCCAACCGGGAGCTGCCACGCGTCCAACCCCGGTGCACGCCTCGCCCCGTGGACCGCGCGGCCCGCGCCTCTGCCCGAACCTGTGAGGACCCGAATCCCTGCAAGAGGATTACTGTTGGATCTGCAGCTTCTGGAGGCCCGTGTTGTGGGTTAGAGATGGTTGCGCGCAAATCGGACCTCAAGATTGGGCTCAGCGCGAAATTTGGATTAAATATACCTTTCTGGATGCCTTCGACAAATTTTAGAAGCGGAATTGGGCAAAACGGACATCGGATTTCGACTCAGCGCGCGAAAACGATGAAAATTGACTATTTACTTGTATTTTTCGAAGCCCGGATGCCAAAACACGGATTTCGAGGCGTTGTGTACTGTTCCGACGGCGGGGGGGCAGCGCCGGCGGCGACGGGCAGCGGCGGAGCGCGGTGGCGCGGGCGCGGGCAGGAGCTTGAGCAGCGGCGGGCAGGCTGGTCCACGAACTTTGGCGTGCACCGGGACCAACCAACGTTGGAAAAGCCACGTGTCGCGCGCTGATTGGGCGGTCAACGCACGCGCGGCAGCGCGCCGGGCGCGGCGCACAGTGCACCCCGCCAGGCCACGTGGCGCCTGCTGGTTGGCGGGCGCAGCGACCCGGCTGGGCCGCCGTGAACCGCGGCCCACGGCCCCCGCCATGGACCGCGTCGCCACGCGGCGCGCCCCGATTGGCGGGCGCACGTGCACCGGGCACGCGGGGCGCAGATGGGCTACGTGGCGGGCCAAGGTGGTTTCGGGTGCGCACAGTAACGGGCCGGGCCTGGCACTGTAGCAGCCCGATTGTCTTTCGGGCGCCCGAATGTGGGGACACAGAGGGAATTTCTTGATTTGTTTGGTTGAGGCTATATAAACCCTTCTTGGACTGAGATTTTGAAGCCTTTCCCGAGCTCCCCTGCGACTGAACCCTTAAGCAATATTGTTCCTCTCCCTGTTCTCCATCTTGAGAGGAAGTTTTAGTTTTTTTGGAGGCCGCGACATTGGCATTTTCTGCGACGCGGCGCACTTCGACGCTTCTTGGGTTTTGGCTTCTACCATCTCATTTCAGTGCGCGAGACCCCCTGGATCACCCCAATGGAATTTTGAGGCAATTTTTGCGGCAACGCGTTCACGAGAGGTACGCCTTCGATTTTTGTGTTGATCACTTTGCCTCATTTTGAGTTTTTGGCATGGTTACCGAGGCAAACTTTGACCCCTTGTACTGCTGTGAGCTTTGGGACAGCGGTGGAGTATTGTTGGATTTTCTTGGTCTATGAGTATCGGAATGAGGTGTTTAAGGACTCTATTGACATCTACACTTCGAGAGGAACGCGCCTATATTTTTGTTCGAATTTTTGGAGGATTCTTCAAAGGTGATATTTAATCTTCTTTTCGGACTGGTTTCCTGCATAATTTTTATAGTGGATTGTTTGACTTGCCGCAGTGTTTTATTTATATCTTGGCCTACGGGTGTCAGAATAAGGCGTATAAATACTCGATTTGTATTTACTCGTCGCGAGGATCACAATGGTGATTTTTTTGGGATTTTTGGAGGACTGCACGTAGGTGAAAAATCCCCTTCTTTGTGCTGTTTGGGAGTTGCGGTGTATTCATCGTGTTGTTGTTGGTTGTGTTGTTTGTTGAGCAGAGGCTTGTGCGACCGAGTACCGAGGGTGCAGTTTCGGCAGATTTTGGATTGTGAGTGGCTACGCACTTCACCGACTTCGGCATTGCCTGCGGAAAGCGTTACAGGTGGGTTGCTTCGTCTCCAGAACCGGTGGACGGTTCTCTAATTCTATTTGTTAGAATGCATGCATGTTTAGTGTACCCATATGTTGTTGAGAGGTGAGCTTGGTAAATGGTATTTATCTGAGGAATTGCAAGTTATGATATTCATGATATGCCTTTTGGAAACTTGCAAGATAAGATATGCATGTTATATTAAATGAGAGCTTGCATGATATTGTATCCATGTTATGGTAATTGAGAGGACCTAGGTGTAGAGCTCCCCTATGAGATTGAGAACATGCATAATTTAATGTACCCACCTATGAAATGATATAGTTCATGTGGATCGAGGCTTACATGGTTTATTGTGCATGTTGGGTACCTTCGAGATCTTATGTATATTTTTAATGGTTTATTCACCTATGCTAGTAGAGAGCAAGTTTAGGGAGATGAGGTTTATTTGATTTGATTTTGGTGATCATATCTGTTAGTGTTCCCTATTTATGTTCAGTTTATTTAAATGTTGTTATTGGAACTTGACCTAGCACCCCGTCATATGCTGCATGTTTAACCAGACTAGTAGAGAACTTTCACTTGGGCTAGGTTCTTTTGTGCTTTAGACATCCCACATCTTGCATATTTCCTGGACATAGTTTTCCTCGCCCGGGTAGTGGGCCGAGTGGTCGGGTTATTGTGGGACTTTGTTGCACTCGTGCCTGGGAGCTGAGTGGAGTCTGGTAGCTGAGAGTAGACTTGGGCTAGTGTTGTTGGGAACCGTTCGGGTTGACGGTAATCCCGGGTCGTTGAGTGTCGTCCGACCAGTTTTGTTAGCCCTGAGCTGTGGGTTGATCCCGGCTGTGGAGTATCTCCAGCCTGTGTGTTTGGGCCACGAGTTGGTTGAGTTCGTTAGTGTCTCGAGACTTCGTGAGAGATAGTTAGCTGAGTCGTCGAGAGTACTCCGACCGTCGTGCGAGATGTTGAGGATCTTGAGTCCCTTCGTTCTGAGAGTGAGCGTGGATTTTGATCATAGCCTGCATGAGCCACTTTGAGCTCGACAGAGATGCGCGGATACCTTTTTCCTCGGTGGGGTCGCGCCCCTCGAGTGCCCCGTCCGGAGTGGGCCTGTTACTTCGTATCGCGACTTGTCGACGCAGTCCCTCTGGCTGGGCCAGTTTTGGCAGTCACGGACGCCCTACGTAAGTCCGGTCCTCCTTGGATGTAACGGCA
Source organism: Tillandsia leiboldiana (assembly GCA_029204045.2). Lineage (NCBI taxonomy): Eukaryota > Viridiplantae > Streptophyta > Magnoliopsida > Poales > Bromeliaceae > Tillandsia > Tillandsia leiboldiana. Next base: position 1,323,269 of record CM055080.1, on the reverse strand, counting down.
GTAGGTAGGCGCAGGCTTGACTGGACCCTATGTGGCAGTCAGTTCGATTGGGTCGATTGAGCACCTTGGGTGCGAGTAGTTGCATATATTTTCATCTGTACCACCCATTGAGCATTTAGATAGAGGAATGGTAGTTGTAGAAGATCTCCAGCTTTTCTTGTTCAGTTTTTACTGCATTGTTATCTTATGCTTCTAGTAGACTTAGTGGGCAGACCGTCGGGCCTGGTGGCGGTACCCACTGAGAACTACGTGTTGATGTAGTTCTCACACCCGTTGGGGGTTTTTCCCCCTCCTTCTTTCTTTCCTCTCCTTTGTTTTGCAGAGTCATTTGTGAGAGATGCTGATTCTGCTGTTGCTGTTCGAGGCGAGGGAGTCGCGAGCTAGATCCCTACCTGTCTTTGGAGAGTAGCTGTACCCCCACATTGGAGATTTGCAGTACAGTCAGTAGATTAGTTTATTTCTGCTTTTGAGAGATTATTGTTGTGAGATTATGACTTGTACTGAGAGTCTGTACACTGATGTTTTATTTCAGGTTTACCTCCCTTTTTAGTTTTGGGTTGTTGTATTTGAGGATATTGTATGATTATCACTTATGGGAGATAGATATTGTATTATTTTTTTTCAGTTGTACAGATAGTTGGATTTTAGTTTTACGGCAGTTTTATTTTGTAGCTCTGATATCTGTTTAGTTGTAGTCCCTTTTCTTGCAGGTTGGACGCTTCGCCTATGTGGGGCTTTGCATAGGCGGCGGATCTGTTGGCGAGCCCGGGGTCGCAGTCTCGACCCTGGGGCGTGACAGAACCGCTGCCCGCGGCTGCGCCGCCGCACTCCGCAGCCTGCCCGTCGCCGCCGGCGCTGCCCCGGCCGCCGGAACAGTACCCCAAAGCCTCGAAATCCGTGTTTTGGCATCCGGGCTCCGAAAAATTCATGTAAATAGTCCATTTCCATCGTTTTTGTGCGCTGAGTCCAAATTCGACGTCCGTTTTGCCCAATTCCATTTCTAAAATTTGTCGAAAGCATCCAGAAAAGTATTCTTAATCCAAATTTCGCGCTGAGTCTAATCCTAAGGTCCGATTCGCGCGCAAACACCTCTAACACATAGCAAAGGCCTCCAGAAGTTGCCAGACACACTGCAAAAGCTCTGTGGAGATCCGGGTCATCACATCCTCCCCCACTAAAAGAAAGTTTCGTCCTCGAAACTAACACAACTCAAAAGGGAGTCTCAAATACAAAGGGCAGATACTCATCAGCACAGTCTTCAGCTCCCAAGTCACCACCCACTCCCCGTGATTACTCCAGAATAACAACAACAACCGGTACAGCATGGCCCAATTGCGCAATTCCCTCATCTCATGAGCCAGAATTCGCAATGAGCGTCCCTCGTACTCCACTCACTCATAGATCTCAAATAGGGCAAGTCAATCACGGGTGAGGGATCCAAAAGTATAACAGAATCGCTCGTACTCCACTCACATATCTCAAAAACCACGTAAAACAGAATCCCTTATGTATCCAAGATTAAAAGGAAGATGAAGATCTAATCTTCACCTTTGCGCGGGGAGATCTACATCGCAATTTGATGATCGTGGAATTTGGTTCTCTTGAAGCCGCACACGCGTCCGGCCTCTACGAGTATTCACACGAGGTTGTCGACTTGATCGAAATTCTCACCGAGGTGCTAGCTCCCTTGCGGAGAACGTCTTTCTTTTAATGTGGATATTTAGAAAAGAGGAAGATGAGAAAAAAGATGACGGTTAGGGTTTTTTCTTTTCCCTTTTTTTCTCTTAAAGAAAACTCATACGTATAAAGAGGAATATAATTCCTTTTTATAATTATTAAGAGAAACTTAAAATTAGATTTAGGTTTATCTTATCCCTAATCGGTTCAATCGATTAAATTCTAATTTAATTCAACTTGAACTCAATCCTAATTTGATCAAATCAAATCATTAATTCAACATTTGCACTTAAGTCCTCTTACAACTCACTAACTATTAGTAAGTCATCTCTTGCAATATTTGCACTTTAATATCCTTAATTTGTAACAATTACAAATTAGTCCAATTATCAACATATTGACAATTAAGTCCTCAGGCGATTCAAAAATTGCGATTCAGCTATCCAATCAGTCATAACCTCTTATGTGTGTGACCCTATTGGTTCTATTCTATCTGGTAGTGAGATATATTGTGATTACCATCAACAAAATTACTGAAACTCTTTTCAGTGTGTTAGAACTATTCAAACTCAGCCCAATAAGAATTATCGATCATCCAGATAATTCTCGTGAGTCCCACAATCCACCAGTGACGCCTAGCAGCATGTAGTGGCATTCCAGTAGAATGGAATACTGAACCTCTAGGTGCAGTTAACGTGTGATACAATCATTCTATCCGGAGTCCCAACTAAACGAAGGTTATGGAATTGCTCGTCAAACCCTACCGGCTGTCATATGTCAAATTTATTCGACTTGAGTTTCTAATATCGGAAACTCTTTCCGTTATTAACTACGCCTTGGCCAAGGTCTTCTAAACTCGGTCTCATAAATCACATAGGACTAACCCCCTTATCTACTAAGGGCGATAGATTCCATATAGGTGTACACCCTATTCCTACAACGAACCTACTGCAGCCAACATGCACTGCAAGAACCCGAATGGCTAGGGACCAAGTGTATGTACAGTCAAACTACAGTAACCCCATTGTGAATAGCCGAGACACCGCAGGTCAAAGAACCAGTCATACTACTGCAACATCGAGTAAGTCACTGACGAGTGAGTAGACATCCAAGTGACTTCTCGTGATGATCACGCTCAGTACCCTTGTTTTCCAACAACCACCTGCACATTCGCTCCCGTTTCCCCACACTGTTGACTCGAGACTCGTCTACCCTAAAAGGGAAGCGACCTGTGCACCAATCTCACTGGATCAATCACTGTCCCCGTGATGATCCATCGATCGGGAGCATTTAGGAATTAATCACTAATGATACAAGTCTCAAATTCTTTACTCTTGATAATACGTATCATCATCTTATTAATTTCTTGGACAATTCATGGACATATACACAACATGAATGGAAATAAAAACCCAATAACATTCATAATGTAAAATGTCAAATACAAATTTATATCCTAGAAAAAATATATGTGTCGGCCAAGTTGGCTTCTAGGGCATACATCTAACAGTTCCTTAATAAAATTTCAAATCAGAATTAAGTGTATAATTTTGCCTAATGACAACTTATTTTTATTTTTTATTTTTTTTGGGCTTCAATACATGGCAGGTGCTGCCAGCAGAAGGGATGAAGGTGAAGCACATCAAAACAGGGGAGGACATGACTGTCTCCAGGAGAGTGGTGGCCACTTTCTTGTTGATGACCGTAGCCAACTTCAGCGACCAGTTCGTCGACTACCAGGACAAGCTCTTCGGCAACGAGAACGGCCGGTTCGAATTCACCGGCGGCAACTCGGCCGCGCTCTGGCCCGGGAGCGGGAAGCCCGGGCTCTGGATGAACTACCTGTCGCGCATGGCCGCGCTTTACAATCTTATAGCTTGAGAAGATGAGATTTACATCTACGAACGGAGGTGCAGTACCGACGGAGACGCAGAAACCGGAAGAGATGAGGAGATTGAATTGGTGCTTCCGCCGGTGTTCGACAACTGTACCAAAGTCTTAGACGCGAATCATCAAATAGCCGGCAGGGACCTGTACTGGGAGGCAGTGTGCGGCGGCGAAGAAGATAAAGCAGGGGATTGGGGGAGGGTGGAGAAGCTGCTGAAGGAGAGCTGCGAGAAGAACCTGTTTGCGGGGGAGCCGCATTTCGTGCTCGCCCGATTTAAAAAATAAATTCATATTCAAATTCTAACCGACTAAAAATTTAAAATTCGAATTTGAACACAAATCCGAAAATTTAAATCCACAATAATTGTTTTTTTATTTTACAATATTTCAAAAAATATTAAATTAAATCTAAATTTTTAAAATATAAATTTAAATATAATATCAAATAGTAAATTAATTCGAATTCGGGTTTACGAATCGGATATAGTCAAAATTTATATTCGAATTCAAATTCATCGGGTTTTTTATTTTTCATATTCGTATTTGAATCCATATCCGTTTAATATCGAATAAATTCATTCTGTTCGAATTCGATTTCAGATAAAATTTTGAATATCCGTACCCATTAACATTCCTAACTTCAACATTGTCAAATACATCGGGTTATTTTTGTAAACTAGTCTTCATAAAAATTTTCATGTTAAAAATAAATTTTTAAAAAATTTATTTATAAAAATAGATTCTTAAAAACGATAAATCATTCATCACTTTTTATTTTTTTTTGTATACGGTGATCATTCACCGTTTTCTTTCTAATATATTATGTTAAAATTTAAAAACTGATATAAAAAAAAAAATTCGATTTCATACTGAACGGATTTATACGAATAAAGTTTTAAATACAAATATAAAAAACTAAAACGAAAACCAACAGATTTGAACTTATGTATGAATTTATATTATATAATATATTATAAACGTTTGATGTTATTTTTGAATTTATATTTTAAAATTTTAAATTTAACATAATCTCTATATGTATACTTTATATAAAAACTAATAGAAGTTGGCAGACGAAATACTAAAAAAAATAAAAAATTGTGCTACTAATAATTATATTGCGAAACTAGATTTTATATTATTTTTTTTCTCAAATAGGTAATCTTATCCTTTGTTTATTAAATATTAATATATCTTTCTATACCTTTTTATAATTTTAGATTATCTTAAATTAAAAATAAATCGAAATAAATTAAATTTTAAAAATTAATTAATTAAAAAATAAACTTATGTAACTAATAATTATTTAAACCAAAAATTAAATTTAAATTAAAAATAAATAAAAAAAAATCAAATTTAGAAAATAAATTAAATAATTAATTTTAATTTTAAAGTATTTTTTCCTTTTAAATAAATATTTTTTTATTTTTTTATTTTTTTATTTTTTGTAGGAAAAATAAATCAAAACAAATCAAATTTTAAAAATAAATTAATTAAAAATAAAATTATACCACTAATAATTATTTAAATCAAAAATTATATTTGAATTAAAAATAAATAAAAACAAATTAAATTTTAAAAAATAAATTAATTAAAAAAAAAATCATACCCATCTACCATGCATATCGTGCTCTATGCATACAGTCTACGAAACATACCTGAAAAAAAAATAATTAGAAATTTTATTTTAATTAATATTTAAATTTAAATTAATTTATTTTTAGTCAATTTAAATATTAATCATAATCTAATTAAAATCAAACTATAAATCTAAGCAAATCCTAATAGTAATTATTCAAATTTCTTCGAAATCCTTATAGAATTAGGAATTAACTTTATAAGAGATAAAAAGAATATTATTAATAATTTAAATTAAATAAGTTTTAATTGTATGTTGCTTCAATCGGATTTAACTTATTATTGGAATAGAAGAAGACCATCCTCTCTCTATATAGTAAAAAAAAAAAAAAAAAATTGAATAGAGAAGACAAGAGATTGGGCAAAATTGGAGCAATTCTTGTAAGTGAATTTTTTTTTATTTACACTTCTTTTCTTTGTTTCTAATTTCTCTTTAGTTTTCTTTCTTTGTATTTGTATAATTTTAACTTTTTTTTTTAGAACGATTTATGAGAAAAATTAAATAGTGACTTCCTCTCAGCAAGAATTCCGTACTAATTAAAATACATATCAAAATTTCATATATTAAAAAAGTTATCAAATATTCATAAACAACGTTCGTAAAATTCTGTGAGACGGCTCTCAGTTTTGTTTGTCAATAAAATAAAATTTTTATTGCCATTAATTTGAGTTATTTTATTTTACTTAATTATTTTTTAAAAAAAAATGTATTGTGATTCGGTAAAATTTTGCATTTTTAACTAATTTCAATTGAATGAATTAAATTATTTTAATAATTAACAAATAATATCTAATCGAACTCTGCTACACCTAATAACTCTCACGGAGAAGTTGGAAAAGAGACAATAAAAATTTGAAGCCTCATATATCGATCTACATTAGATATGTTTGAATTGGATGCCTATAAGTGTTAGAATTTAGTTAGATTTATAATAAAATCCTAATTAAATTTGAATAAGTATTTAAATATATTAAAAATATATTAATAATAATTTAAATATAATTCTAATTATATTAGGATTGAATACATAATAGTGGATGCATTATATAAATATCATAATAGTTGAATACATAATAGTGGATACATTATATAACTATCATAATAGTGATATAGCTAAAACCTTGGTGTACTGTACAAGAGAGCACGGTTGCTTGAAAGGTGAAAGATTCGAAAAGAGAGTTTTTGGGTTGAAATTATTCTCATTAAAAAAGAAGCCAGATATAATTTTTCTTTTATTTTATCTATATATTGTTTTATTTGATTTTTTTTTTGTAATTATATATATTTTTGTGCGAAAAAGACTTCATATTTTTATTGCGGAATTCAAACCAACTTTAATATGGCGAGTAATTTTAAAATGTGAGTAATTTCTAACATTAGTACATAAAGAAGCGTAATTGCCATTAATACCAATACTAAAAATACTTCTTTAATAACTTAAAGATTTAAAGAATGTTTCATATTATTAATTGCCATATCAATGCATTACTCACTCAAACCTTAAAAATATATTTTAGTTGAAATATATTTTGTCCAAATCTAATTTGCTTTTCTGAAAACGTAATATCTAGAAAAAAATTAACTAGATATTTGTTAGAATAATTTGTCTTTGAAACAGGAAAAGTTATGGAAGAGAAATCAAAAAAGCCACACCAAAAGAGAGTCTTTCGAATTCGAAAAAAGCAATTTACGATGTACATTCACGATGCAGAAAGCATGAGGACTGCCAAAAAGAACTACAGAATGGACCGCTACCTGTATAGAAGATTATTCAAGATATTTTATGTCAAATTTAAAGAGATAGTGCGACTGATGAAGTTTTTATGCCCGCCTCCGTACCCTGCCACTCTATCTATGCCACGCGAGGATGCTTTGGTTTTTCTTAATAACTATAAATACGTAAGTGCAAAATTGGACGAGCTGCGCGCCCTGGGTTGGACGCCCTAAGTTCTTCAGTTACACATTAATAATTTTCTTATTTAGATGGCAAAATATAGTTTTGTAATATCGACTTACGAGTTTTGGATTGATAATTTGAACTCTTTAGTTAATTTTAGTAGATAGAATAGTTTTTTTTTAGAAAAAAAAAATTACTTTATTAATGTTTGGAATGTTTCTTTTGATTACCCCAGAATATATATATATATATATATATATATATATATAGGGATAATTGCCTGTGTACCTCTGAAATATGAAGAAATATCTGATTTACCCTCTTATTTTTTTCTTTCCAATATATCCTTCATACGTTCCACCGTTATTAAAAATATCCCTACCGTTTCCCTTTGTTAAGTTAACTAGGGTTAAACTAGAGTTAAATAATAATCGGAGTTGAAAACTATCAGATATACCTATTTTGTCCGGGTTTAGGGTTTAGGATTTTTTAGGGTTTAGGGTTTTAGATTTTAGGGTTTAGAATTTTTTAGGGCTCTAGGGTTTAGGGTTTAGGGTTTTAGGGTTTAGGATTTTTTAGGGTTTTAGGGTTTTAGGGTTTAGGGTTTTAGGGTTTAGGGTTTAGGGTTTAGGGTTTTAGGGTTTAGGATATATTTGAAAGGGCAAAATAGTAATTACACACAGATAACGGCAGTTCCAAACGGTACACTAACAGAGTTTAACTTCATGAGTATTTTGGAAAGAAGTTGGAACGTAAGAAGGGTAGTTTTAATATTAGCCTTCTAAGAGGGGTAAATATAAAAACAGAAAAATTTTTAGGGATACGTAGGAAATTGCCCCATATATATATATATATATATATATATATATATATATATATATATATATATATATATAGTGGGCATAATAGGCTCATCTTTCACGTTCTTTTCTTCTTCTGTAAGTGGTATGGACTAATTAATTATTTTTACTATTAAAATTTTAATGCCACCAAATTAGTTAAAGAAGAATAAAACTAAATGGTAAAGCCCCTCAATGCAGGTTTTTAATCCCAAAATTCTTGGATAACCAGATTAATTAATCCTAATAAGCTTATTAGGAATTTTTCATAATTAATTTCTTGTATATGTTGGGCCTAGTTTTCATATATAAAGTCGGTTTATTGTTACAGTCATATCAATCTTGGTGTGACTCAATCAATTACAATTATCTTCTAAAATTTACCCATATTATTATAATTTATAAAAAATATATATTTTAAAAAAAAAATTTTAAAAAAAAATTTATTTAATTGATTGTTTATAACTGGGTTGTTGGACAACTGATTAGTGAGAAGTATTTTGGTTCAAACGGGAAGGGATAAAATCATATGTATATAGAATATTTTGATTTAACTATTTAATATTTAAAAATTTTGATTTTAATATTTATTCTTTCGAATTATTTGATTTGAGTCAATTCACGATTTTTTAATTTTAAAATTTAAATATATTGTTTATCTTTAAAAATCTAGCGAGTATATATTTTATATAATTTTTATAACTATAAATTAATTAAAATTAGTATGTGTTTATATAAAAGTTTTATTACTTTTATCTTAGAAACACCAAATATAAGATTGAATAATATTTATCCAATTTTGTTCTAATTCTCATTCTAGTTCTAATTATATATAATTTCTAACTAATTTTTTTTATCAAAAATATTTTTTTATAATTTTAGGGAAAAAATCCAACGCGCATTGACACTTGGCAAAGAGACCTATGCATGTGGCCGTAGCGGCCTAGTCTCCTGCACGCAAATTGTCACCATCTCTCCCTCCCATGTGCAAAACAAAATTACTTTTAAAAATAAATAAAACTTTATATTATTTAAATTTTTAAAAATAAATAAAATTTTTTATTATTTAAGTTGATGTTCAGTAATACTACTAAGCTTAATTCTCCACCAAACCAAACGCACACACAAACGCACAGAACACAATGCCATCCTACACTCCTCGATCGATCTCCTCCACCTCCACCCCCACCCGCAAGAGGGAACTCGGCGCGGTCCTCAACGCGGCGCGCCCCTTCCTGCGGGGCGAGGCCGAGCTCGTGGACGCGGCGCTCCCCACGCTCGCCTCCGTGCTCCGCGCGGCGGGGGCAGGGGAGTGCTACCACAAGCACGGCACCTTCCTCGCCCACCTCCTCGACGTGCACCGCATCCTCACGCTCTGGGGCGCCCCGGGCCCCGTCGCCCGCTGCGGCCTCTACCACTCCGCCTACTCCAACTCCTACGTCAACCTCGCCATCTTCGACCCCGGCACCAGCCGCGCCCGCGTAGCCGAGCTCGTCGGCGCCGCCGCCGAGCGCCTCATCCACCTCTTCTGCGTCGTCCCGCGTCAGGCGCTCATCCACGACGACCTCCTCTCCCGCTACGCCGACGCCGAGCTCGCCGACCACCTCGCCGCGTCCGAGAACTCCCTGCGCGCCGCCAACGAGAGCGGCGCCTTCGACGGCGCCGAGCCGTGGCGGGCGAAGATCCAATCGGTAAAAAGATCATATCTTTTTAAATATGCCTTTAAATCGAAGTTCCTTAAAATTTCAGATCAGAATTAAGTGTATAATTTTGCCTACTGACAATTTTTTATTTTTTATTTTTATTTTTATTTTTTGGACTTCAATACATGGCAGTTGCTGCCAGCAGAAGGGATGAAGGTGAAGCACATCAAGATAGGGGAGGACATGACTGTCTCCAGGAGAGTGGTGGCCACTTTCCTGTTGATGACCGTAGCCGACTTCAGCGACCAGCTCGTCGACTACCAGGACAAGCTCTTCGGCAACGAGAACGGTCGGTTCGAATTCACCGGCGGCAACCCGGCCGCGCTCTGGCCCGGGAGCGGGAAGCCCGGGCTCTGGATGAACTACCTGTCGCGCATGGCCGCGCTTTACAATCTTATAGCTCGAGAAGAGGAGATTTACATCTACGAACGGAGGTGCAGTACCGGCGGAGACGCAGAAACCGGAAGAGATGAGGAGATTGAATTGGTGCTTCCGCCGGTGTTCGACAACTGCACCAAAGTCTTAGACGCAAATGATCAAATAGTTGGCAGGGACCTGTACTGGGAGGCAGTGTGCGGCGGCGAAGAAAATAAAGCGGGTGATTGGGGGAGGGTAGAGAAGCTGCTGAAGGAGAGCTGCGAGAAGAACCCGTTTGTGGGGGAGCCGCATCTGGTGCTCGCGCAGGTGTATCTGAACGTGGGGAGGTACGAGGACGCGGAAGGGGAAGCGGAGGAGGGGCTGAGGTTGGTGTTGGAGTGGGGGAGTAGCTGGGACAAGAGGATGAGTTGGGAGGGGTGGGTCTCTTGGGGAAGGGTGATGCTGATGAAGGCGAAGGAGAGGTCATGGCCCGACACTGCATGGGGGATCATCAATCTAGGGCTTGTGAAGTGAACCCTAGATTGAGCTTACTTTGTTCATGAGAGATTAACAGCATTGCTCTCACATCATACTGCATCTTTCCCACTTCTTAGTGTGTAATGCCATAGCTAGTTGGGTGTGTAAAAATGAAGTTTGTGAAGTGTTGTAGTGTGTGTGTGTGGCAAGTCCTATGAAGAACTTCAGTATACTCCTTAAGTTATTAAACTTCTTTGGCTCTTTAAATTTGTGACGCTTCAGAGGCTGAAAGAGAGCATTAAAATTAGAGAACAACAACAACAGTCAAAGGATACCTCCTTGATTGTATGAGCTTAAGCTGCCCCCAACATGTCAGTGTTTAGATAACATGCAGAAAAGATACTTTGAAGGCACTTTAAAAAGGATTGCTCCTTGACTGTATGAGATTAAGCTGCTACCAAAGAAGCTAGATATTTTCTCTCTGCATAACATGCATCAAACAAAGACACAACTCAGAAATAGTGATACGGAGACACGCAAACCAGTGACCTGGGAACAGACATAGTGTCAACATCCGCTACAGTGGAAGATATGAATGAAGTGCTAAACATAGCAAAATGCCAAACCTGTGGCTAAAATGCCACCTACATAAGATATTTATCCATGGTTTAGAGGATGATAGTAATCAATTAAAATCCGTGGCTTCAATGCCAGCAATTTCGACAAGTTACACTTCTGTCTTTTTCTTTGTTTGATGAATAAAAGAATAAAAACCTGTAGTCCTCATCTCAGTATCTTCATATCTGACAATATAGCTGCTTATATTTCCAAAATGATACAAAGATGAGTAAAAATCCATGTCCAGCTTTACTGTTACGTTTTTCATATTTACCTCTACTCAAAAGGATAAAGAAGGTTTACATATATAGTTGAATGGTTAGGTGTTATCTCTTAAACTTCTAAATAGTTAGTAATTACATAATGCGTGTCCCATGTTTGTTTCAGACTAATAAATAAATGATGTAGAAGCAAAGAAACAAGGGAAAAAGAAACTCGGCATCCCGTCAAAGAGATCATGGATAAAACCAGGGGCAAAAATGATTTTGACTGGAGGGAACATGTAAAATTGTAGTTAGATGAAGTGTTGTGCTGATTCTATGTTCTTCTCGGTTTTCTGTTTCTTGCAACTTTCTTGAACACTCTCGGCGCGTAATCTGCGGACAAAAGCAGAGTTTCATGCAAACCTCAAGTTTGGAAATGAGAAGAACATTTGAAGAAGAGGTAGTAAAACACTATTGAGTTAAATGGTAAAAAAAAAAATTGAAGGTTGTTGCAAATTTTCCAAGTAAAAATCTGAATGCAGCAAGAAATAAAGAATGCATTAACATAATTTCTATGAGATGGAATGTTACTATATGGCCATGAAATTCTGCCTAAAAGGGTGAAGGAACACAATAAACTGTCCACGGTTGTATAGCTAAAGATGAACCGAGTGCTAGGGTTCGATCATTTTGGAAGGTTCTGGATGCCTAGTTACAAAAGTACACATGTTTTCACCATTATATAGTTGCAGAAACTAATCTGGATGCTTAGAAACAAAAGTACACATGTTTTTACCATTAAACTAAGTACAAAAGCTTATGTGACATAGTGCTTACCCATCCCACATCCTCTTTCGTCTCCGTGTGACAAAACTTGGCATTGAACTGCTCTCCCGGTCGGAAGCAGCAGCCAGACCACTGCCACTTAATAATGCTAGTATCTCAATCGACTTTGGATCAGTCGAGGTGCTTTTCACTCGCTCCTTGAAATTTTCCAACAAAATAATCCCTGAGAAGTTACTGAACTAAGTAAGCTACAATACAGGCGATTCACAATACATACAACGATTTTATTACAAGAGAAGCATCAAAAATATTTGTTTGGAAACGAAATGAATAGATAGCAACCAAAATGTCTAGTATTCAAAAAATGATTAGGTAATTTGCAACCACTTTGCACAAAAAAAAGGACCAGAATAAATTAGTAACATAGATTGCCAATTGGAAATTTCCTGCTAGATCAGAATGAATTTGTAACAAGAATTAGCAGCGGATGGAAATTAGATGTCCACTCCCGCCACAGCATAATCATGATAACTCGAACCAAAAAGAATCTGTTAGGTAATTTTAATGTGTCTAAGAGAAGAAACCAGATAAACTACTCCAGCCAAAAGCATACTCCATTTCATCCAATTTTCAAGCTGATCAAGATATTTATAACCTGCTATCGAAAAAGAAAAATAAAAAACTGGGAAACCTCAAAAATGTTTTTAGGCATCTTTTTTCCTATATACTTGCCGCTAATTGAATAACCTCAATTTCAGTCGATCACCATGAATTATTGGGCCGAGCTGGATTTGAAAAAACTTATCTGGATTGATCAGGATCAAAGACAAAGAAAGCCGCAAATGGAGAAAATGATCAGTATTAAGCCAATAATCCACTACTGAAGTGTATATTCATCAACAAATAGCCAAAAAAAAAAAAAAATGTAGATTAATCGAGATTGACCAAGATAAGAGGACACACGACAATTCAGCTAAAAAAGAAGTATAGCTACAAGAGGGGTTAATGAGATAAGGAGAAAACAATCTTAAATCAACAGCAAATTAAACAATTTTTTTAATTTGCTAATTAGATAATTGACCGCAATCTCTTATGTAACAAACACGTCCTAAAATAGCAGATATAGTATACCATAAAATTGACAAAGAAAGCAACAAAATATTGCAGTCTTTGGCCTTAAAAAGGGAAATTCAGTGACACTTACCAAGAGCTCGAAGTGTTCTCTCATCAAACTTTTCAGCAAGATCACTAAAGCCTACATTCTTTGCCCGCATAGCAGCCATCTCTTTTAGGCTTATAAGAAAATCCTGCAAAAGTATTATCAAAGAAGAAAAAAAAAAAAAAAAAAAAAAAACTAAGCAGCGAGACAATTTTAATAGCTACGAAGTTAATTCATTCCAAACATGTAAAACCAGTCAATGTGGAGAAAAGAAAACTGAAAGCTGTGATTTTGCTGATAAGAAACTTGATTTCTCTTTTAAACATTAGTTTGTATTACACCCAATACATACAACTAGTAATTACATCACTAATCCTCTGATTTAATACCTTTGTCCTATGAAGGAATCAGCATCTAAGATGGTAGAACCGACCGAAATATTCGTCAACCTAAGAGAAGGCCAATTCAAAACAGATCGAGCATAACAAGGCGAAGATCAATTTTAAGCAAATCTTGCAAGAATAATACAAACTCAAGCCTCCCATAATTTGCAGCTTTTGTAATATGAATGGACGGGTCTCACCAATGAGGAAGGTCAATTAGTTATTGCATACCAAAATAAGTGCAAAAAATGTTTGATATCACAACTGTGAATTTACGATTCACAAATTGCAATGCGAGATTGAAAAAATTTTAATTTATATTCAGCATCTAAACCTTAATGATTGCAGAAAAAGGAGTTGCAAAAATCAAATAACCAGCATGAAGCAACCCAAAAAAAAACACAAAAAATTCTAAGGTATGCTTCCTTAACTACATTTTCGGAACATGCAAGGTCTAAATCCAACATATTCAGTAATTAAAGACCAAAAACCGTTGATTAGTTTCTCTTGCTAACATGATGAGGAGCGAGAGAGAAACCCTCCCGGCGGGCGCAGCTGGAGGCGGAGGAGGTGGTCCGTCCATTTTCGCCAAGGCCCAACATCCCGTTTCCCTCAAGCATCATGGGAGGAGTAAACGGCAGAGACTTTTGGGTCGAGATTCCTCGTCCTCCTACGGACTTGATCCCGAGCTGGAGACTCGGTTCAGGAACCTGAAAGGTAAGTTTCAGAAGGAGACCCCAAGGTGCCCTGTTCCCAGTTTAAGGAATCCGGTAGCTTCATAAAGGAGGGTGTTGACAAGGGGAAGAAAACAAACCTGTCTGTTTCGTGGGCTGATCACGTGGGGGACCCGTTGCTCTCGTTCTGCCCTGAGGATTGCGGATCACCCTCTTCGCTCTTCGGTTCTTCTGGTTCCTCTTCGCTCTGAAAGGAGGGAGGAGCTATTGGAGGGTTGCCAAGCCTTGATGGGTTGACTGGTTTATCTCCTGGGTCGGGATCTTCTGCGCGCGGAAGACCTGTAAGCTGTGTTTGTTTTAGGGTTAGGACGGGGGATAAGGAGGATATTCCCTTAGGCCCCCGTTTGGTTCGGGGATAAATTTAAAAGATATAAATTTTTTTATACCTGGGATAGCCTGCATTTCCGGGATAATAAAGTATAAAAATTAAATTGCGTTTGGTTGAAAAGTTTGTATTCTCTGGAATAGTTAAAATTGTGTTTGGTTAAAATTATGGAATAGTAGAGAATAGTGAAAAAAGAAGATAGAATTTTTATAAAAATACCAATTTTGTCCTTAACTTTTTTTTATAGAAAAATTAATTTAATTATTATATTAAATTTGAAGCAATTTAATTATAAATAATAAATTATATCTTACGTTAAAAAAATAATATTTTTTATTTTATATTATATTTTAAGAATATAAATAATAAATTATATTTTATATTATATTTTTTATATTTTTTATATTTTTATTATAATTTATAATTTATATTATAATTTATATTTTATTTTATATTATAATTTATATTATAATTTATATTTTATATTATAATTTATATTATAATTTATATTTATATTATATTTTATATTTTATATTTTATATTTTATATTTTATATTATAATTTAATTATAAATAATAAATTATAACTTTGCCTATTCACTGCCCCCAGGGATAAAACCCTATTCCATGGGGGGAGGAATAAGGCTTAACGAGTTATTCCAGGATAACCCGTTAAGCCAGGAATAAAAAAAAAAAAATTATTCCATGCCATTTTGTAACACTGTTTGGCAAAAATTGGAGGATAAAGGGGGTTATTCCCCCTTTATCCCCCAACCAAACGGGTTCCCCCCCAACCAAACGGGTTCCCTTATCCCTACGAACGTATCAGGAATAATAAGAATATTTTATTCTGGTATTTCTGGTTTAACAAGAATTAATGTTTCAACATTAATTATTCACTATATTTTATTTTTTTATTCTACCTCTAGCACACTACCGGAGGCACAGCATATTATCCATTATTGGGTACCCACAAAATTAGAGCAAATAAAATATAAAATTAAATATTATTTTAATAAAATATAATTTGATTTTGATTTTGATTTTATCTTATTTTTTGTAAAATTTTAATCTATTAATTAAACTAAAGAAATTAGAATTTAACAAATACAAAATTAGAGCAAATAAAATATAAAATTAAATATTATTTTAATAAAATATAATTTGATTTTTCTTTTGTTTTTTATTTTGATTTTATCTTATTTTTTGTCGAGCTTTAATCTATTAATTAAAATAAAATATAATTTGATTCATTCCAAAATCCTTTTTTTTTAATAACAGATTTTTTTTTTCTTTTTTTTTTTTTCCAATTTCCAACCGGTCGTAATACAATATAAATATATCTATATATATTAAAGATTAAATATCTACAATTTAAACTATAAAGATATGCATTTAAAATTTAAAATGCTAATTCCATAATATTTAAGTTATAATGCCAAACAGACAATCAAATTATCAATCAAGATTATAGGCCATATAAATTTTACGAAGGATTAGCACTTGTTAGAATCTTAATCACAATCAAATTGGGATACACCTTAGATTGTTAGAAAAGATATACTAAAATTCGATTGTGATTGATATCTAACTGATTTCTTGATAAAATAAAATAAAAACTTTCAGATAACCGTAAATAATCTAAAATCTTTAATTGATCCGGAAGCAGGCGTAGCACTGTCCTAAGGTGTATTTCCGTCCTTACGTGCGGGATTAACCGAGAATACCATCCCAAGATACGACCCGAATTTCTCCTCCTGCGAGCACGATCGTGGTGGAGGTTGACGGAAATTCTTTCAACACACAATTGAGAAAAATATGAAAATATGAAAATAATATGATTTTTCTATTTCTTCCTCTTTTTCTTATCCTGTAAGAACAGAGGAGAAACATGTATATATATATATATATGTATATATATATATATATATATATATATATGTATATATATATATATATATATATACACGAAGAAAAACGAACTTTGAGCAACGTTCGACCCACGTAACATTCAGTTAGGCGCAAGAAACGGAAACCCACGTTCCGCCCGTTGGGTTTTCTTTCGCGCCAAGTTAAATAAATAAATAATAAATAATAAATAATAATAATAATAATAATAAATAAATAAATAAATAAATAAATAAATAAATAAATAAATAAGTAAAATTAATAAATAATGGGAATTTTGAATTTTACCCCAACATAAAGAGGCACTCCTCTCTCCGACTCGATTCACTCCTGTGCTTTGGCGTCGCCCACAACAGTTGCAAAAGCAGCGGCATCCCCCCTTCTTTCCCCTCCTATCTCTAGCTTCAGCCAACTCAAGCGTGAAGGGAGGTGCTAAAGGTGCTTTGCTAAGGATCACCTGAGCAGGGAGTGTAGAGATCCCATCAGGTGCATTGTGTGCAGCAAGGCTGGGCATTTTGCTCGTAACTGTCGTGCCCGTCGTTCCCTCTCTCCCCTGAAGATGCAGCGGGCCCTGGGTTTTCGCCCGGTATCTCTGAAGGTCTTCATTCCTTTCTCTGAAGGCTACCATTCTCGCGAACAACAACGAAGGAACGCTGTTCTTGCAAATGTGATTGGTGCAGCCCGGCTCGGGCATTTCCCGCAAGGTGTTATTGCGAGCGACCTCGCCAATTGCTTTGGGGGCTTCCCCAATGATTTCCTTGTGGCTCGGCACCGTAAGAGGGATTTCGTGCTGTTCCCTCCTGTTTGGGTGCGCCCTGACGATCTTATCAACAGGGGGACGGTCCGACTCGCCAACTGCAGACTAAGATGCTTCGCTTGGGACCTCTATAGTGGGGCTCCACGATCACAGCTCTCATACAAGGGTTGGATTAAGATTATCAGTCTCCCTTACGAGTGTTGGTCAGAGCCAAGGGTTGCTGCGATCGTTAACGGATTCGGTCGCTATCTCAGGTCCGATGATGCCAGCTCTAACCTGTTCGACCTGTCGGGTTATCGATGTCAGATCGCGGTCAATGAGCTTGCCAACATCCCTGAATCCTTGGTGATCACGATGGGGGATATCTCTGTAACCCTCCCTATTCGGCTGGAGAGTTCGGCCCCATTCGGAAGGGATGATCGAGGTATCCCCTTTGGAGGCGACGACCAACACGAAGGGGGCGACCAAACGGACCCTTTGGGTCGTAGGCTGGCTAGGAGGGTTGCTAACCTGGGGGTTCACCAAGGCGACAGCGACTCTCGAGAGGGTGACGCTTCGGGAGAGGATGATACTTGGAACTCCTCTGAAATTAGAGATAGGAGAAGATTTACTACCTCCGAGACTCTGTGTCGCCGCTGCCTTCCTTGGGTCCCCGGCGGCAACCGCGACAAGCTCTCTGGCTCCCTTGGTTGCACGACACCCTCTGGACCGCTGGGTTCCGCTTGCCGACCGGTCAATAGGATCTGCCATCAGGTTATTGCCGCTTCGGGGACGCGGGTTACGTCGGAGGGCGTCAATGTTTCAAATGTTGTGCCCCTTTCGGGGTAGACTAAGTTTCACTTAAATGGGATTTTTGGGACCTTTCCTTCTGACTTGGTGGGTGAAGAGGCTTTCGAGGACGCTAGGTTGGTTTCCTCTAGCAGCTCTTCTTCTTTTTTCTCAAATGAGGGCGCTGGGACCCATGAACGGTTTGCTGAGTCCGCTTCTTTGTTAGTTCCCGTGCACCTGGACTGCTGGGTTGGATTTAGGGCCGATCTTTGTACCCCCCATTCAGCTGGGCTTGCTCTTGTGAAGGCCCATAGGGTGGAACCCCCCTCTCTCGGGGCATGTGTCTGCTGCCCAATTTCTTCCCTACCTGAGCCCCATCGGACTGAGGGGCTTCATGCAAAACGTGGTCCTGTTGGGCCCATGTATTCTCTGTTGGGCTTTTCAGGCAGGCTACTTTGTCTGACCTTGGTGGGCTTCGGCAATTCTTACCTCCAGATTTTCGTCCGCTCGTGCTCGAGGTGAGGTCCCCTCTGCCGGTCCGCTTCCAGCTCACCTATTTACATCTTTCGGCCTTCGCAGCTCTGCTTTGTTGCGCAGTGGTTCCCGTTCTTCCCTCCCACCCCTGCCGCGACCTTCTTGCTGGACTTACCTTCTCTTGGTTCTGTTAGTGATGAGACTATCCTTGGGAGTTCCTGTGGCGACGTCTGGTTGACGGCGAGTGCGTCGGATGCCCCGTGCGCGGTTTTACCCATGGCGAGGAGGAGTTTGAGGTTGGCAAGAGTCTTAGATACCTCCGTGCTGGACCGGGCTATGTCACGCAAAGCTCTTCTCACTGAAGGTGTCTCCCGCAACCTCTGCTCTAAGGAGGGTAAGGGGCTTAGGGGGAAGAGTTCAAGTAACTCGTCGACTGGTGACCGAAAGATCAGATGTATCATAAAAAAAAAAGTGCTCTGTGCGGGGTCTCTCTTAACTATGACGAAGCGCGCAGTGTCAGCATGTTCACTCGCTGCCCTGCTTAGTGTTGGGGTTGGCAGGCA
The DNA here is from genome assembly GCA_029204045.2 of Tillandsia leiboldiana. NCBI lineage: Eukaryota > Viridiplantae > Streptophyta > Magnoliopsida > Poales > Bromeliaceae > Tillandsia > Tillandsia leiboldiana. The sequence continues at coordinate 1,304,116 of CM055080.1, read as the reverse complement.
GTTCTAGTAGGTTTGTCGTTTTAGTTCCTTAAGATTCAAATTTGCAGTTGGAATGTGAGAGGTCTACCTCTCTAAGAGAGGGCTTGTGAAATCTGTAGTTTCCCGTTTTAAGAGAGCAATCCTTTGTATCCAAGAATCCAAAGTCGATGCTGTGTCCCGATCGTTTCTTCGCTCTTTCGCTGGGTCTTATATTGATAAATGTCACTTTATTAAATCGACTGGGGCCTCTGGGGGCATTCTCACTTGTTGGAACTCTAATGATTTTTGTTGTAGCGTTGTTCTCCACCGTAACTACTCTCTTACCATTCGCTTACAGCACAACACTACCAATTCCCACTTCTACCTAACGAACGTGTACGACCCCCCTACGTGGGACGGGAAGGCTGCCTTCTGTGATGAACTAAGGGAACTCAAGGGGGTCTGCATTGGTCTTTGGGTTGTGTGCGGAGATTTCAATCTAACTCGGAGTCTTTCTGAGAGATCCGGTAATAGTTGGAGCGGTAGACTTATGACCTTGTTTAATGACCTATTAAACGAGCTGGAACTTTTAGACTTACCCCTGACTAATCAAAGCTTTACTTGGTCTAACTTGCAGAGTCGTCCTTCCCTTGCTAAGTTGGACCGTTTCCTGGTTTCCACCGAATGGGATCAAGCCTTTCCCCTGCCTAAGGTTAAGGCGTTGCCGAGGATTACTTCTGACCACTCCCCTGTTGTTCTCTCCACTAAGGACTTCATACCACGCCACTTGTTTAGATTTGAGGAGGTTTGGTTAAGTAGGGAAGATTTTTGTTCTCTTATGCATATATGGTGGAACGAACTGCCCCGCAAAAATACGGGTGTGCTTACTTTCGTTGCTAAGCTCAGACATTGCCGTCTCAGAATCAGGGAGTGGTCTTCTTCGAATTTCTATAGTATTGTATAGACCAAGAAGGATCTGGCGGAGAAGATACTGAAACTCGATTTACTGGAGGAACAACAACCGTTATCCCCCCTGCAGTTGGATAGCCGCAAACAGCTTAGGGCACAGTTATCGAAAGTCATCCTAGATGAGGAGATCCTTTGGAAGGCGCGCGCCGGTCAGCAGTGGCTTAGAGAAGGAGATGGCAATACAAAATTCTTTCATGCATGTGCGAACAGTAGAAAACGGTAAAACGCCATTGGTATGGTCTCTGACGGAAGCTTAAACTTTTTTGGGGAAGAAGCCAAAAAAGAGTACTTTTATAGCTATTTTCGTGAGATCTTTGCTCCAGAAACTCTGGTTTCTTTTTCTCTTGGAGACTGGAGCAACATCTTCGGAGAGAAGCCCTTCCTTAACGCTGATCTCCTGACGTCTCCATTCTCGCTGGAGGAAATTAAGAGGGCCACGTTTCAGCTTGGGGGTGACAAAGCTCCGGGGCCTGACGGTTTCAATTTACGGTTCTTCCAAAAATTTTGGGACGTTGTGAAAGAGGATCTCTTTTCCATTTTTCAGGAGCTTTATGACAGTAGTATGCACTCGGGCCCTCCGTACTATTCCTACATTTGTTTGGTACCGAAAAAAGAGGGTGCTAAAACGGCAAACGACTTCAGGCCCATTAGCTTGATCAATGGGGCACAAAAGATCATTTCCAAGGTGCTTGCCAATAGACTTGTAGTCGCCTTAAAGGATGTCATCTCCCACTCCCAAGCAGCCTTTCTGAAGGGTCGATCGATTTTGAACTCTTTCGTTACTGCTTGCGAGATCGTCAACTAGAGCTCGAAGGTCGAGGCTGATTTCGTCGGGATCAAAGCTGACTTCGAAAAGGCCTACGATAGAGTAAGTTGGGTATTCGTGCGCAAGATCCTTAAGCCTTTGTTTGGTTAGGGGGTTAAGGGGGGGATAAGCCCTTATCCCCTCCATTTATCCCCAAACGCTATTTTGGGAGGTGGGAATAGCTAAACCCATTCTTAGCGGGTTATTCCAGGATAACCCGTTAAGGGGTGGGTTTAGCAATTCCCACCCCCAGGCGGAATAGCGGAATAGCGGAATAGCGAAATAGGGATTTAATATTAAATTTTAAATAATATTAAATATATTTAATATTAATATTAAATATTAAATATTAATATTTAATATTTAGATAAATATTAAATATTAATATTACAATTTAATATTTAATTGTAAATATTATTTGAATTTTTTAATATTTATCTAAATTAAATATAAGGTTGATTAATACCATAAATTTATTTAATTTTAAATTATATCATAAAGGGCAAAATAGTAAATAAAAATATTTATCTCCTCAATTCTTCTTATTCCTCTATACCCAACCAAACATAATTTTTTCTTATTTCTCTTATTCTTCTTATTCCTATATAATTTACCAAACACAATTTTCTTTAAACCCGGTATAACTCTTAAACCCAACCAAACAGAAATTTACACTAATTCCTGCTAATACCATAACTTATACCTATCCCCGGTATAACTAAATTTTTCTTATCCCCAAACCAAACGCAGCCTAAGTGGCTGGGGGTGAGCGACAAGTGGTGCGGGTGGAGCGACCAATGCATTTCAAACAGCAAAATTGTTGTCCTGGTCAACGGATCCTCTACTAAATGGTTTAGATTTAAAAGGGGACTACGTCAGGGCGACCCTCTATTTCCCTATCTCTACCTTCTGGTTGCTGAGGCTTTGGCGCGTTTAGTAGGAAATGCGTCCAAAAACGGCCTTTTGAAAGGGGTGGGGCCTAGCGATAGTGTTAAGATCACCTTAATTCAATATGCGAATGACTCTATCTTTTTTTGCGAAGCTAAACAACGACAGGTAAAGAATCTCCTCTTCGTGTGGCAACTATTCGAGTGGGCATCAGGATTGAAGGTTAGTCGAATCAAGACCGAGCTATTCCGCATGGGGAACAATGTCCGAAAAGGAAATAGACTGGCTTTTATCCTAGGTTGTAAACTTGGTTCTCTACCGATGCGGTATCTCGATCTCCCACTTTCAAATAAGCGGATCCTTAAATCACATTGGTGGTCTATCATCAATAAGGTGGAAAATCGAATAGAAGGGTGGCAAGCTAAGCTCCTGTCGCAAGGTGGTCGCCTCACACTAGTGAACTTAGTCCTCACGAACCTTCCCCTCTACTATTTCTCGATTTTCAAAGCGCCAAAATGGGTAATTAGACGTATTGAAGCACTTCGTAGGGCCTTTTTCTGGAAGGGGGGATGTGCTGTGCTCGGGGGACATTGTCTGGTCCAGTGGAAGATTGTGTGTCGTAGTAGGAAGGACGGGGGGTTAGGAATCAAGGACCTCGAGGCTATGAATTCTGCTCCTTTAGCAAAATGGTGGTGGTGTTTCTTCTCTAATAGGGCATCTCAGTGGGGAGGCCTCGTCGAGTGTTTGTACTATTCCCGTCGGCGACCCCTTAGAGAGGGGGTCTCCTTCAGACGAAATGTTAGGGTTCCAATTTGGCCGTGGTAAATCGACGTGGTGAATCGACAAAGAAGGAGAAGGTAGAGGTTGCGCTACACTGATGACCTAGGTTTTCAATTCTTGTGATTTTTATTCATGGATCATTTATACAGTATAAATTATGTTTATCGGATAGGGTATAATCCATACGGGTACACCAGGTTCAGGATCTGGCCCATTAATTTTTCTCTAGCCCGGTTCAGATCAATTTAGTAATGAAACCCAGCCCATTTTTTAAAGACAAATGAAGCCCAGCCCATTTATTTTCTCTACTCATTTGAATCAATTATATTAACTTCATTTCTTTCAAACTTTTCATCATTCAAAAAATAATAATTTATTATTTCAAAAGCATTAGTAGTTTACCACTGTAGCTTTCTTTTAATGGACTTGTACAATGATCTAGCTAAATAAAAATTTCACATTAAAGTAACATTACACTTTTAACCTTCAACTTCAATCAAAACAACAAAATTCAAAAGCAAACATTATAAGTGCTCTATCTTGAATTTACTGTACAAATTTCCTGGGAAACTTTGCCCTTCCAAAAAAAACACAAAGGAACTGAATAAATTCCAGTAAATTTGTAAACATATCCATACAATTATCTGCTCAATCACTAAAATGCCTGGTGTATGCTGATTAATTACCAGGAAAGAATTTTAAAAAATCACAGAAAAAAAAAAAGAAAAGAAATTGTATATGTTAAGAATCTCTTAGGAAGAATCTTTGCAGCAAGTGAGCACGCATTCCTCCAAGAAAGTGGTTAGCTGAGAAGTATAAAGAGCAGGGTGGCTTCTGAAATGATCTACGTGAGGCGAGGACAAAAAATCGCATGCCCGAACTTCGCGCCCTGCTCTCCTTTGCCTCTCTACAAAGGATTCCACCGATTTCGCGGGAATGACTCGATCAGCGGAGCTGTATATGTAGAGTTGCGGGCACTTTGGCTGCTCCTTTGATAGCAGACGCAAAATATCCGAGAGCCTCCTGTGACGAAAAGCATTGAAAAACTTATTAGTTAATATTTGCTTATGGAAATAATGCTCAAGAAAATTTCCGCAACCACAAAAAAATACTGAGGCAACATAACCTTAGGAAGGGAGAATTACTACCTGTTGATAGCCGGAAGGTTCAGAACCACCTGAAAGAACTTCTCCAAGACCGCTAGTAAAGCAGCCTCGGTAGCCGCCGGTTTAGGTTCGAGACCAGAAACAGTAATAGGTACAGCATCCGTCCTCGAGAGTTTTAACTCCGCCGTTCCTTTTGTCGCTATACTCTGCTTTTTAAGAAATGCAGCAGAGAATCCTGAAGCCCAAACCTGCAAATATACAGAATCGGACTTGAGAAGGCATCTATCATCATGGAGAAGGGTAGCAGTAAAATTAAAGAGGGAAAAAAAAGAAAAGAAAAGAGAAGGTAATGCTCCAATATTAACATTTTAAACCACAATCAACAAGTGATCCATTTTTCGAAAATCTAAGTGAGACAAGCTAGGATATAGTTAACCTGTGGATCAGGGGCAGCAACAGGAGCAGAGTCGACAATGCAACCTTTGATCTTTTCCATCATCGACGGATCCTGCTTCCGAAACTTCTCCAATATCACACCGTAGCTGCAATAATGCAACCAAAAAATTTAACTCCAAACATCCAAAAAGCGATTGTTTAAAAAAAAAGAGAAAAGAAAGGGCACGAAGGCATACGTCAGCCACCCAGTATTGCTGAAAGTGTGGAAGACTAAGTTCTTCCCAGTCTCCTCTGAAACCCAACCTGCGAGATGGTCGGCAAGTAACTCGAGGTCCTTCTCGGCTACCCCCCCAACCTTATAGCTAACGACCTTAGACATCGGGAATGTAAAGGTCACAACATGGTACCCCCTCGAAGTGTACCAATCTGCATATCTCTTCAAATGCTTCTGTCTCGCTCCCAACCACCCGAGCAAAACTACTACCGTCCGAGACTTAGCGGATGAGCATGTGTCGCTCCCTGAGTTCCTTAAAGCTCTCAGGTCCGGCAGATGCCATCGGTACATAGTGTCGGAGGATGAAGAAGGGATGGTAGGTGCGGGTTCGTCGTGATCTGCGGACCTAGCGATCTTTGCATATTGATAGGGAGCGCGAATGAGAGGAGAAGCAATGGGGGCCAAAGAAACGCCATATACGCATCTCGGAACATGAGGGAGGTTCGAACTCTGCATGACGGGGCTAGCATTCGCGAAAGAATTCAAGAGACCGGCAACAGAAGCTCGACGAACAACAGAATAATCCGGGGCGTCGGATGCGGTTGATTGCGGCGAAACATTCGGTTCGGATAACTTATTGTGAGAAAATCGTTCAGGGAGATCCGACGAAGCGGTTGCGACCGCCACGACAGCCGCGGCCGAGAGGGGCCGGTGGAGAAGACCAGCCAGCGAAGCCATCTCACAAGTCGAGTCAATCAGTTTTCAACAACTTGTCATAAAAAATTTCTCAATTTTCCAGGGGAATACGACCCCGCCAACCTACATAACATGAAATCCACCGTTCTCACGCGTTACAGCTAACAAAAAGGAAGACAATTCACATGTTCATAAATCATAACACTGCAATGTCCACATGTGAACAACAGAAGTACTGCTTGATAAAAACTTACCAATAATTTTCGAGCAGACAGGGACAGGGGGCCGGCCGGCTGTCAATGGTTAATTGACAGCCAAGCCCGGCATCCGAGGGCGAAACAACAACTCCTCCCTCTTTTCCTTTCCTCTTCTATAACTTGATGATGTTCTTATCCTTATACCCTGCAATGGCAATACCATAAGTCATACTCAGTTGTGTTTTTATTCGTATTTATATTTGGGAAATGACAGATAAGAGTTTGTTGGATTGTTTTATTCGAATTAAGGAAACATAAATGAGCCGAATTGGGTCGGTGAGTGCGAGATGGGGTCGAAAGGTGATCGTAGGAATTGGAAATTGCGTAAAACTTTTTTTTATATAGGAAAAAGAGGCAATTTTGACTCAAAAAATTAGCTAAAAATTTGATTCCGAAAAGGAACCTGACATGTTACCCCCACAAACCCCAATCGAACAACAATGTAGACAACAACAACAACAACAAAAAAAAAAAAAAAAAAAAAAAAACCCAAATTGTGAGAAAAAGGAGACATTTGATAAGAACAATTGATTAACCAAACATTATCTAGAGAAAGAAATCATTTTTCCCTATAAATTTATATCGCAAACAATAAAAAATCCTAATCCAGCCATTTATACAACGTAGACGACGACGACGACGACGACAACAACAACAAAATCGAAAAACAAGACCTTCAAAAAGAACAGTAGATTAACCAAATAAAACCCAAAAGCGCAAGAACAACACCAAAAAATCACATCAAAAGCAATGCGGAAAAAAGAAGGGCATAGATCGAACCTGTAAAATTAGCCCTAGGAAATCCTATCCTATCAAATACGAATCCTAAAAATGCACCACGAGGACGATGTCGAAGCAAAACATAAATAGGGCACCTCTCTCCTCCTATATTCGCGGCGACCCCTAAAATTTTGGCCCACAAAGGGAGATTAATTTGGGGAGGGGAAAGAGACGCGAATTGAGGGAAAATTTAGGAGGAATCGGAACAAGTTAGCTTTGCGTATCCGTCGATTTTCGAGATGCTTCGAATATTCTTCCTATTATATTTTTGTTTTTATTATTATTTTATTTTATTATTTATTTATTTTTATTAATTAATATTTGGTTGTAGAATGTGGAATAGGAAACAACTACGAGATTGTTGGAGGACGCCATCCTTTACTGTTGACCCGTTTTGTGTGTGACACGTTGCGAGTAAATTATTGTTACACGCGGTTTTTATTAAAAAATTTTAAGATAATAGTATTTTTTTTTTTAATTTCTTGCATTTGGATCGAATATAAATAAAAATTAATTATTTTTGAAATTAAATATAAGTTTAGGTAAAAGCAGAAACTAAAGTAATTTTTGTAAGAGTTGTATCGGAATAAAAAAAATTGTGATGGATAAGTTAAAGAGAAATAAGAATTATAGAAAAGACTAAATTTTTAATTTAAAATAAAAATTTTACTAGTATGATTTTTAATATTTAATTTAAAATATTTATTAAAAAAAGATTTAAATTTATATTTTATTTATATATATAAAAAATTATTAAAAAAATTTTGGTTTTTGAAATTTTATAAATTTTTAAAAATTCAAAATTTTGTATATAAAAATTGGTATAAATTTTAAAATTTTAAAAATTTAGTATAAATTTATTAAAAAATAAAATTAAAAATTTGTATAAATTTTATAAATTTGTAAATTTATTAAAAATTAAAGTTAAAAATTTTAAAAACTATAAAATTTAAAAATTTTCTAAAATTTAAAAATTAAAAAAGGGAGCAAAAATTTTAATTTTAAAATTGTTATAATTTAAAAAAAAAATTATAAAAAAATTTGTATAAATTTAAAAATTTTAACATTAATAAATTTTTAAAAAATTTAAAAAATTAAATTTTTAGATTTATTAAAAGATAAGTTAAAAGTTTTAAAATTTATAAAATAAAAAATAAATTTTAAATTTTATAAATTTAAATATCTTATAATTTAAAATTTTTTAAATTTAAAAAAAAAAACAAAAAAAAATAAGTGGAACAACTTAGGTGGAACAACCGTTCCACCTGTGAGGGGGAACAGCTGTTCTCCTCTCCTGTTTTACTGTTTGAATATAAAGAGAGGATAACCCCCTCCCCCATTACACCGATATCCAAATGGTACCTAACTATTTTATATATTTTTAAAAGTATTTTATTTTAAAAAATAATATTTTTCAATTCTTTTGATTATTCAAATATGTTCTCATTAGTACCATTAGTTGGCTCATGTTGGATTAAATTTAAATAAAATTTTGTTGGGACGGAAAATGTCGATGGTCGATCGATCCCGAATGTTTGTTTGACTTTTTGGATGTGATGCATCACGTTTCAATAGATCAAGCAATTCGAATAGAGATATAGAGATAGAAAGAGGTAAAGATGTGCCAACAAAACAAACGGCTGAGGAGCCAAAAGTATGAATTGTATTGAGTAGAAAAAAGGATTGCAAGGGTAACAAGTGGTTAATTAGGAGCCGAAAGTATGAATTGTATTGAGTAGAAAAAAGGATTACAAGGGTAACAAGTGGTTAATTATAATTAATATACTTCTGAGAAATGCGATACATCTATCTAGTTAAGCAGTAAATGTAGATATAAAAAATATAAAAAGCAGAGATGGTCTTGACTTATGAGATACAGAATCCCTTTCTTTTCGATAGTTCATGTATTTATACACTTCCCGAATCATGTCTAAAATCGCTGATTTGAATAATCGGCATGATTTGGGGAAGAGTTATCGTAAAATTCTCAACTATTTCTTTTTGAGTCAAATTTTCTCAAATAGAATGATAGTCATTGTTCCATCCAAATTCATCCGCCGATTGACGCGCCGAAACGTGATCCTCGACGCTTTCCAAAGCTAGGCGCTGCTTGTCGTTTCGGGAGCTGTTACAAGATTCGCGCCCAAATCTCACATCCTTTTTCTTTTAGGATATTTCCTCCTGCGACTTTGAGCAGCCGAGAGTTGACCCTGATCTCGCCTTCTCCGTTGTTTGACTAAAGCAGTGACCCTCTGCCTTTGGCCACTTTCCTGTCAGCTGATACCTTCGGCCGATGGCATGCGCCTCGTGCTGTACCATTACGCGTTTAAGACCGGTCTGAAACAAGACGCGAGTCTTTCCTCTTTAAACTCATCCTCTTATCGACTGACGTTTTTAGACGATGGCGAGTGCTATGTGTCACTCCCTAATCAGGCGAAAATTCTGATCTCAACAAGTTTCAACTTCAGTTACTTGGTAATAACAAGTACTTAATGCTATCGATAACATAATAATTTGATTATATATGGAACTATACTATTATTTCTAGAATTTAATGAGTGGTTGAAAATTTAATATAATTTAAGAGATGAAAATAATATTAAAAAAAAAAGTAGAACTGAAATGCTATCAGTAGTAAACCGGCTCAGTTGCCACCTATTTGCTTTCGATGATAGATCTTACAAATCGACAATTGGTATTGTTGAACATGATCTAAATCACTGAAAATATATAAAAATTAAATTTTAAATCTTTTCGACAGTATTGACCTAATGATAAAGAGATTGTAAAATTTATAATTTTAATAATAAATATAAACCTTTTACTTGTTTAATAGTGTAAAGAGATCTAAATCAAACAAATTTTTATTAGAAATTTTTTTAAACTATTTAAAATAAGATCTATATTCTTGATTTTAATTACAAAACTCCTATCATAACTTTTTAAAGAATATTTATTTTCACCGATTCATTTTTATGTCCATTTGATGAATAAGAAAAGAATATCAAAAAAGTATAAAATTTAATTTCTAGATAATTTAAATAATTTAGATCATATTTAACGATACCGGTCGTTTTGAAAGCCTTATTATTGAAAATAGATGAATGGCAACGAACCTGATTGTTACTAATAGTATTCCAGTCAAACTCTCTCTTTCTTATAATATATATATATACTATTGAGTTCTAATTTAGTTGAACAATCCTAAAGATAAAATCACCAACAATTCACAAAATGAAATGCTAAGGAATTATTTGATAAATATGTAAAATTATAAAAAATTAATTTTTAATGAAAAAAAAAAAAAACATCCTTTTGTACTTGGTTTATAAAGAGAGAAAAATAAATTCCAACTGTACTGTGCACACGGTCCACAGTTTAACTTTTCCATGGTCCACAAAATTCCGCATTAGTTCACGGACCGCATGAGGGTGGAGGCAAGAGCCGACAAAAATTACAATTTTTTTTTTTTTTTCAAAATCTGAAAAATATGTTTACGAGAAAATTATTTTACATCGAATCAAACAAGTAGAAAATTATATTTTGAATCAAAATTAGTTTTCCACTTACTTTTACGATAAACCAAATATACCCTGAGTAAACTTGGTTCGAAAAATAAATATTATAAGATCAATTTATTATTTATTATGGGGATAAGTATAACTCATCATTATGACAATAAAAATTGAAATTAGTTTGGATCAAGATTATATTTGGTAACTAATTTAAACTGTGCTTGAATAATGCTTATCGGAATCAGAAGTTAGAATTTAACTCAACATATGTTCAAATAGTTTGATAACAATACACTGAGACCGAGCACTACAATAAAATTATGCTATAACGATATTTTTAAGTGTTGCTAAAAACTAAAAAAAATTCTGTTAGAAAAAATATCAACACTTGTGTCGCTATATGTGTCGTCGCTAAGGTGTATAACGACACATTACTATAATGTGTCCAAAAAATGTGTTTCTATAATTTAATTTTGAATATAGATGAACTATAAATAAGACACTTGTAAAAAAGTGTCACGAACATGTGTACCCATAATCTAATTTTATTGTAGTGGAGTTTATTAAATTTAGTTTGTAAAAATAGGATTTGTACTGATCATAAAGAAAAATAGGAACTTTATACTGTGTTATACAATTGGAATCAACGCAAACACTAAGTTATAATAGTTTATATTGGAGTGGAGTAGTGGACATTATTTTGTTCTACAAATAGTTTCTACAATTAGGAGTAGGGAGGCGCCAGATGTTCCATCTTAAGTATGGTCGACTAAAAAATCAAATTTATAGGTTTGCAGTCAAAAACAAGTTGGATATATAGGACTGAGGATCTTCCATACATTTTGAACATGATGAGAGTACTAAAATAATGACATAATCATGTTATTAATTAAAGTAACTGTGATTGATGGTTTGTACTTCAGATTTTAAGTTTAAAATTAAATTACTTCATATTTTTTATCGAGATTAATTTTTTAAAAAAATTGAACAAAGCGGATAGCTTTTTTTTTTTGTTTTGAAAAATGCGGATATTTTTTACTGTAATGAGAGGTGGCTATAGACCATTTTTTTTCTTATTTTTGGAGTAAATAAATCTAATTTATTATTTGTGAAAAGAAACTGTTGAAAAGTATGCAATTTTTTATTTTTTTTTTAAGAGAAAGTTACATGCTTAAAGCTAGCATTCTGAATTAAGTGAATGGTGCCATGGCGCAGTATAAAACGACAGTTCGAAGCATATATATATATATATGAAGGTGTGCCAAACTGAGAAGCATATGTTTGCTTCTACACCTCATCTAGCTAGAGCACATATGAAGGACAAGAAGGAAGATCAGATGATCAGAGACGAAGTTAAAAAAGAAGACGAGGATAAGAGAAGCAGCACATCACAATAAGAAACCAATGCAGTAATTCATAAAGGAGTACGTACTGTAGCTTTTTCTAAAGCATCACAAAACTCAGTTCTCAAAGATCTTATTTTTGAATAATCTCCTAGTCATAACTCTTATTGTAGCATATTGTAGTAATTATTAAATTAGATGAAATACGATAAAAGAGAATGTTGTAAGATACTGATCGAGCATTATTCTCTCATCTTATTTTATTATCTGATCTAATAGGAGTCCAATTAAGCAGCTTAAAAACTCAATCTAAGGTTCACCTCACAAGCCCCAGATTGATGATCCCCCATGCAGTGTCGGGCCACGACCTCTCCTTCGCCTTCATCAGCATCACCCTTCCCCAAGAGACCCACCCCTCCCAATTCATCCTCTTGTCCCAGCTACTCCCCCACTCCAACACCAACCTCAGCCCCTCCTCCGCTTCCCCCTCTGCGTCCTCGTACCTCCCCACGTTCAGATACACCTGCGCGAGCACCAGATGCGGCTCCCCCACAAACGGGTTCTTCTCGCAGCTCTCCTTCAGCAGCTTCTCCACCCTCCCCCAACCACCCGCTTTATCTTCTTCGCGGCCGCACACTGCCTCCCAGTACAGATCCCTGCCGGCTATTTGATGATTCGCGTCTAAGACTTTGGTGCAGTTGTCGAACACCGGCGGAAGCACCAATTCAATCTCCTCATCTCTTCCGGTTTCATAATCTCCTCCGCCTCGGCTCTTCCTCTCCTGCAGGTAGATCTCCTCCTCTCTGACGATAAGAGCGTAGAGCGCGCCCATCCGCGATATCGAATTCATCCAAAGCCCGGGCTTCCCTTCCCCGGGCCACAGCGCCGCCGGGCTGTTTCCCTTGAACTCCAGCCGGCCGTCGTCGTTGTCGAAGAGCTTGTCCTGCCAGTCGAACAGCTGGTCGCCGAAGTCCGCCATCGTCATCATCAGGAACGTCGCCGCCAGCCGCCGCGACACCGCGACGTCGTCTCCGGTCTTTATGTGTTTCACTTTGATTCCCTCGGCGGGTATGAGAGATCGAATCTGTTGGCGCCACGGCTCGGAGTGGTCGAAATCGCCGTAATCTCTGGCGGCGCGCAGGGAGGCGTCGGAGCGGGCCAGGTGCTCGACGAGGTCGGAGTCGGAGTAGCGGAAGAGGAGGGCGTCGTGGATGAGGGGCTGGCGCGGGACGACGCAGAAGAGGTGGACGAGGCGCTCGGCGGGGGCGCCGACGAGCGCGGCGACGCGGGCGCGGCTGGTGCCGGGGTCGAAGATGGCGAGGTTGACGTAGGAGTTGGAGTAGGCGGAGTGGAAGAGGCCACAGCGGGCGACGGGGTCGGGCGCGCCCCAGAGCTTGAGGGCGCGGTGGACGCCGAGGAGGTGGGCGAGGAAGGTGCCGTGCTTGTGCCAGCACTCCCCTGCCCCCGCGGAGCAGAGCACGGAGGCGAGCGAGGGGAGCGCCGGGTCGGCGAGCTCGAGCTCGCCGCGCAGGAAGGGCCGCGCCGCTGCGAGGAGCGCGGCGAGGTCGCGCTTCGTCGACGGAGGAGATGGTGTGGTGGTGGTGGAGACGTCGCACGGAGGCATCTTTGGGGAGAACTGAGAAGAGAGTGACGAGGAAAGAAGACGTGGGAGAGTGAAATTGTAGTAGGATTGAAAATACCAATGGGTTCAGAGGATAAGGACGACAAATTTATTGACTAGATATAAACTTTAGAGTTAATTTCGTATAAATTTTTATAAATATATCAAATAATAAATATATTTTTATAAAATTTAATTTTTTATATTTATTTTTAAAAAAATTTAAATTATTCATATTTATTAGTGTTACGTTATTATTTATTTTTTAACAGTATATAAATAAAATGACAGTTATACTTTTTTAAATATGTCCCTCTAAAACTCAAGTATTAGAATAGTTCAAAAATATTTGAAAAGATTAAAAAGTAAATTTACGTTATTAAAGTTAAATATTTAACATATGGTTAATAATATTTTCCTAAAATAGTAGAGATATATATAAATAACTTAATATTTTCGAAAGAATAAATATAAAAAATTAAATTTTATAAAAATATATTTTTTTATAGAAAATCGTATGTAATTGATAAAATGTAAGATTTATACATAATTTGAAATGTGCACATAATATTTTTCTAAGGACAATGTTATTAGTGCTAAATTTTTTTGCCCTGAATTGGTATGTTAATATTTTAATTTAAATTGTTATAATTTTTTGGATGAAAAGTATAAAATTTACACAATATTTTTTGAATATATAAATAACATTTTTTAAGTTAATATGATAATATGAAAAGTTTTCGTTGGTTCATATTTTGGTATTCTAAAAATGTTATATAAATTTATCAATATATTAACAATCTATAAAAATAAAATGGATCTAAAAATATATTTGATGTATTAATAATATGTTTGATTTAATATACAGGAAATTTATGTATATTAATTAGATTATTTTATTTTATGTTATTTATGTATGCTAAGTGCTAACACACTAAAAAGGCAATTTGGGGTAAATGAGAAACCGTAGCGGTGCCCAAGGGCAAGGAATATTATGCGGTTGCAGATAACGCCTCTCCAGGATTTGCGCATACTTTAGCGCTATGCGGTGTGGTTGTTGCATGTTGCCGTAACGGGTCGGATGTCGGATCCACAACGCTATTGGATTTGCTTCTAGTATTTCCAATAGCCTGTTATTCTTTTTTCTTTGAGAAAAGTTCATACTCACCCAAAATGAGCTCAAATTTGAAACTCGCACATTTCACTTTGAATTGCAATAAATATCAAAAGAAGAGAACATAAAAAAACAAGAAAATGTCAAAGTTTTTTTTTTTTTGAATTAAAAAAAAACGTAAATGGCCCGATAAGAGAGAGGCCCACAAAATTCTCATGATCCAATAAGTCAAGCCCAATTGTTGGATTCAGAAATATATATATATATATATATATATATATATATATATATATATATATATATATATATATATATATATATATATATATATATATATATATATATATATATATATATATATATATCTTTAGCTTATTATTTTATAAGTTATTTAAATATTTTATAAAAAATTTAGAAAGTTTTTCTCACAGTGTTAATTATGCTCTACTCATGTCAATGGGTCGAGACATTTATTTCATACGCTACCTATTACGATCGAGTCCAAGATGAATTCACCTAAAATGAAGAGGATCCGAGGCGACCAAATCCGATATACCGTGCTCGGTTTCGGCGTACGTAGTTTGGTTTGAGTTGTTACTCATCAGAATTTGAGGGGACTACACTACAGGATAAATACTCTGTAGCAACGAATATGCGATTTATACAGGATAAATACTCTGTAGCAACGAATATGCGATTTATAAAATTTGCAAAGATATGTATACACAAACAACTCAATTTAACTTCTTTAAATTGTACCATTTGAATAAGCTGGGAATCTCCGTACTTTCGTACACAGAAAAATTTTATGCACAGAACGATTATGTCGCTCACACAAGGCGGGATTCATCTTGAGCTCGTGGGCCATTAAAAGATCAAAATTAAATAAATATAGTAAATCTAAGTATGGTTCGATTAATCCAAAGCTTATTTTGATGTTAAGTTGGTCTAACCACATCATGAGATCTCATTTCTTAAAATATTTAAGAAACGCAATTCAAATAGAAAAAAACATTTTTGCTGAAAGAATTTTTCAAAAAAATTCAAAATTCAAAACTTAAGTTGCTGCTTAGCTAGTCACCACTTACTGAAACATCGCTCAGTGGGAGGCATTGAAGAGTCGTTAAAACACGTTGCAGAAGACCTTCGTAGTTGCCCGAGATCTCGCACTCGCTCACAATCTTTCAAAGATCGTCGTCAGTTAAATGGCGGGACCGGTGAATCCGAAGGTGCAGCTGTGGGCCTGAGTCGAACGTCAACTCGAGTGCGCGATAGAAATCAGGTTTTGAACGTGGCATATGAGGTCAAATTTAAAGTTGGAAAATTGCAGGGCATATATATTTGAGGTACCAATTGCACTACCCATGATATGATTTTGGCTTTAGTGGTCCCGTTACCTTTCGCAACAGAGCAAATTTAAGCACAAAAAAAATTACAAAAATACAATGTTGGACCTAACAACCTGGTCCTATGTTCCTTTGTGCATTTCTCCCCACGTAGAGTCTATAAGAACGTTACACGTTGTGGAATATATACTGTGGAAAAAAGATATTCCTTGATGGGATGTATTATATATATATATATATAAATATATATATATAAATATCATTTTGAAACCAATCATTGAAGCTAGACGACGATACATTGCCAACACCTTTAAACCTGTGGTGCGTTTTTCCTCGATCTTGCACTTCATCTTTTTTGTTTTTTTTTGTTTTTTTTTTTTTTTTAGTTTAATCATAGCCTATGAGTGATTAGCTACCTATTTATTAGGCCTAATTTTTTATTAAACTAAATTATATTTTTTTTATGCTTAAATTTTGTCATACGTAATATTTTAGCTCTTAAATTTCAATTTTTTATAACTTTAAATTTAAAAATTAAAATTATTATAATTAATGTAAGTAGTCAATAATATAGTAATAACTATAATGCTATATTATTATCATATTAAAGCGTTAAAGTGTTAGATATTATAAAAAAAATTTAAAAATTAAAAAATTAAAGTATAAATGAATTGAAAACTCATATTTTAAAAAATAATCTAAGAGCTGTCAGATCGTTGACACTAATCATTAATTTTAAAATTTTGAACCGTTAAAAATATATAGCTAATTTATTAAAAATGTATAAATACAGTACCTACGGGTCTCGATTATAACTCGACTTAACCAGACTTATATCATTTCGAACATAATTCGAATCAATCCGGTTTTATATCGTTACGAACAAAATACTGCCCCTTCTTAAACCAACAAATTTAATTTAAAAATAAATTATAGAATTAACTTAAGCAGAAATAATTCAGATTGATATATAAAATGAAGCTCCAAAATTAAGTATTATAGTTCTAAAACAATAATAAGAGATCAAATTGAAAATGTCTTAAACGTACTTTTGATACCAACCAACTCCACCTAAAAATATCATCTCTAAAGAAGCTTCAACCTGAAATAAGCGTGAATCATATACAACGACGCTAGAAAAAGGATGAAATGGCACCAAAAGGATAGCAAGGTGACGTTAATACGTTGTGTATATACGTACACTCATCATCAATGCTACAGGTGGATGGGTTTATAGTCGAAGCAATTGCTTTCATGAACTCCACGTGGCTTCACAGCGCAATAATTTGTGATTGAAGTGAATGGAGTACTCCAAAGTCGACATGTTGCCATTTTGAGTGGGGTGGTTTCATTAATTTCTCTTTCAATTAATGTGACCATATTTACACTTTAGGTTTGCATATATAAATATATATATATATATATATATATATATATATATATATATATATATGGTCCCTACTACATAATTAAGTTTATGTTGTACTATATAGTTTTATTTGAAGATGATGGATGTTGCCTTTTAGTTTTATTAAATGCTATACAATGATGTTTTGGCCAGGAAACAAAAAAGTAATCCCAGAGACCTGGCACCCTTTTAAGCTAGCAATTTTTTTCTTCAGCATCTGCATAAATTTATAGTATGCGAAAATCAAACTTGTAATATATATGTTGCTCTGATACCATATATCGGATCGTTAGCGTTAATCATTAATCTATAAAATTTGAGCGATTAGAAACGTACAAATATAGCCCCCACTGATCTTAATTGTTACTCAACTCAACCAGCCTCTTACTCTTTTGAATATGATTTGGTCCAACCCATCCTCGAATCATTTCAAATATGACTCAGTCCTATCTGACGTCTTACCACAAGACAGAAAGCTGATTCTTTTAAACCAACAAAATTTTGGATTATTGAGCCGTTGCATAGTTTTAAAAAATTGGCCTATAACTAATTCATTTTCCAAGCGATGATCTATAAAGGATACGAATCATTCAAGCATTATTATGTATATTTCTATCAAGAACTGGTCTAATAAGTTCAACGATATCGATTTTCATGTGAATATTCATGAAATTAAGAATATCATTTTTCAAAGGGATCTTTCAAGTAAACAAGTTATGGACTCTACACATGGACTGTTAAACTGTTCAAGTTTTATATTTTTGGCCTAATCTGATCATTATGTTGGTGGATTTATCTGCCAATTCATTTCCACATCCATTTCATTAATTAAGTCTTGTATATATCCTTCTAAGTCATAAATTTTTTTTTAATTTACATGGAGAAGAGTTTTAATTCAATTTTGAGAGAGTCAGAGAGAGAGTGAGAGGAGTGGTGAGGAAAATGACATGATTTATACTTAATTACATTCACCTGAGAACAAGTATTAAGATACTTGTTAACTGCTCCCTCATGTGATCATCCTTGGATTAAGTTGCTAGATTATAATATATATAGCTTTTGTATTCATCTTTATACTATATATATATATATTTTAAGAAGGTGAAAAGGGCATCACCAATCTATAATTTGTTTAAAAAAAAAAAGAAAAAGAAAAAATAAGTGGTCATTGGTGAATGATGTACATATTAACAAATATATTTGATAGTGTAGTCATAGTCTTTTTTTTAAAAAAAAATAAAATAAAATGAATAACAAAACATGGCATGAAAAGTAAAAAAATTTAGAATTAATGCAAAGCAAATGCAACGATTAGCCACTATGATCCAGTGTTTAATTTTTATTTATTAATGCGCCTTATTATACTGCACCCAATGTTTAGATAGATCTAGGGATATAAATGGTTTGCAATAGAAATTATTATCGATTCTCCAGACCGAGCTAATCTGCGAGCGTAAAGGATGAACTACTGAATTAATCGAGTTAATTTTGTATTATCGATTCTCCAGAATAAGCTAATCTACAAGCGTAAAGGATGAACTACTGAATTAATTAATCCAGTTAATTTTGTAAGTAACAAATTAATTAAGATAGTGTAAGGTTACACCTACATACACATCTTAAAATATTTTAGCAATAAGCTGGTTTGAAAATTTACAATTGGATATCCACTACAATTCCAAAAAAAGAAATTTACCTACCAACAAAAGTATAAATATAACACCAAGAATAACTAGAATTAGGCTAGAATACTATCGATAGCACCAAGTCATTGGTACTATCAAGTTTTTAGCCTTTGGATTAAAAAAATGTGTGATTAAGATGATATATATATATATAAACTGTTTCAAATTCTAAGAATAGCACATTTAAATTTATTAACATAAGTAGTTTATTTAAAATTTAAAATTAATATATTTTTAAAAAACTCAAATTAAATAAATTAAAAAATTATATATTAAAATTAAAAATTTAAAAGATCAGATGATCAATTTATAATGATTTATAGTTAAGTTAAATTTGTTTTATCTGGGGAGTGTTATATATGTTATCTTCGTTGGTAGTGGGGGAAGCTATTATAATTGGATAATTGTGACGGGGCGTCCCACCGGGGAACAGTTGGTGACGTGAACGCGACTGCTTGCGCGACGCCACGTGGCGAGCGCAGGTTCCTCAGGCGGCTGAGCTAGACGCGCCGCCTCGGCCACCGTGCCACTCAAAAAAACCGTGGATCAACGATGTGCGTGACCGTTCCGGGCCCATACTAACACGTTGTCCTTTGATCATAAATTAATAATAATTAATTAGTCCATAACCATTTTATATAGAAAAATACTACTTGTACATTCGTAAGGGGTGTACATCTCACATTCCCACCCATCTAAGAGTGGGGGTGTGATGAGGGGTCACTTGATGTGATCCGTAAAAAATATCGACACCATTAAATGAGTGGAGGTGTAGGATGTACATCCCTTCGGAATGTACATGTAGCATTACTCTTTTATATATATATATATATATATATATATATATATATATATATATATAAAGTAAAACTTATATATTTTTAAAAATACAAGACGAGCTATACTTGTAATTTTTTTATCATTAAATTTGTATTGAGATTTATGTTATTGTACTTTTTTTTTTCCTTTCTTTTTGGTTGATTTTATAATAGCATAAATCTTTATGCAAATTCAATAGTAAAAAATTTACAAGTATAGTTAGGCTTGTACTTTTAAAAATATATAAGCTCTACTTATATATTTTATATATATATATATATAGTCCGGCCACTATACTCTTATGAAAAAAAAAAATTTATACTCATAAATTTTCGACTCTTTGATGAAAAGAATGTACCGTTAGAATTATAGTAGTCCCTAAGATTTATATTACTTCACCAACAAGGGGGACCACTATCATCCTACTCGCACATCCCTTCATCCAAACGACAAAAAGTTATATATATATATATATATATATATATATATATATATATATATATATATATATATATATATATAGAGTTGGGCTGGAATGCTATTGATAGCACCAATCCAACTTTGTCACCCATTTTATAGTCATTGGATTGCATTGAGATTCGTGCAAGCCCTTTAATTAAAAAGAAAATTTTTTTACTTTTTATTTTTTCTTTTTACTTTTTCTTTTCTCTTTTTTTTTCATTAAAGAGCCTACACGGATCTCAATGCGATCCAATGGCTACAAAATGGGTGGCAAAGTTGGGTTGGTCCTATCAATAGCATTCCAGCCCAACTCTATATATATATATATATATATATATATATATATATAGAGAGAGAGAGAGAGAGAGTAGAGCTTATATACTCTCAAAAGCACAAGCTAAAATGAGTAATGCTACATGTACACCCCGAAGGGGTGTACATCCTACACCTCCACCCATTTAATGGTGTCGATATTTTTTACGGGTCACATCAAGTGACCCCTCATCACACCCCCACCCTTAGATGGGTGGGGGTGTGAGATGTACACCCCTTACGGGTGTACAAGTAGCATTTTCTTATATATATATATATATATATATATATATATATTAAAAATATGTACATGGGATAGCACAGGTACGATACGGATCTCTTACTCCACGCTTATATTTTATTGGCAATGATATTTGTATGCTTCAAAAGTTAAATATTTTTTCACCAAAAAGCTAATATTAGCTTACTGTAGTGAGAGATTTAATCTTTTATATTTTATTGCTACCTGATATTCATAACGTGAAAAATTTTAACAGACTCTTATGCATATAGTTTTAAAATGCTAGCTATATGACGCCTGTTAATGAGATCCTGGCAGGGGTCCACTCGTTTTGTTCCTCATGGATTAGCTGCTCTGGTCCTACAGGATTGTTCTATGCTTTGCCTACTTTTGTTTGGGTAAATTGGTTGTATTAGAGGTTGGGTTTGCTCTTTTTTTTTTTTTTTTTTTGCGTCTACTGGGAGTTCCTTGTTCTAGCACCGTATTTGAGTCCTTTTGTTGTTAGTTGGGCGATGAGCCTACATCTTTGTACTTCTCGTTGTAATGCGGCGTTCTTTTTTTACTGTTGTCTATGTTCTGTACCTCTCAAATATGATAAACTCCTATTTAATCAAAAAAAAAAAAAATGCTAGCTATATGAAAATACTAATATATTAATAATCTGAAGCTTGATTACTATATTTTTTAAAGTACCGAGCACTTGGTGTTTGTAAATTTTTTTTCGTTAAATTTAATTCTTTAATTGATGAAATAATTTTATTGGTAAAATCCAACCGTACATTCCAACCTTCAAACCCAAAAACTCATGAGCATTAATAATTCGGTATTTTTACTATGAGCATTTGTTGGGTACCCACAACAATTCCTAACCGAAAGGTATTGCTTAGATAATTACTATCTCCTCTTCATAGGCACATATTGATAAATTATTGGTAAAATATATAGATAATAGTGATTTGTTCTATATATTATTATTAATCCTCTAACTTTTACATCTATGATCCATAGCAAGATTTTGACAAAAAAAAAAAAAAAAGATACACATTATTACTAGAAGGATAATTTTATTTTCTTTATTTATAGAATGATTAAATTATTTTAGTCTACTTCATATTGGGATTAAGAAAATATTTCACAATAAAAAGTATAGTTTTCTTATAATTAAGCAACTAAAAAACACAAGATAAAATACATGAAAATTTTAAGAATCAAAGATCAAAGTTGCAACAATGGCATTGTGCATAACAGAGAGACCAGCTGTATGATTTGTACTAATTAATGTGGCTGAGACGTTTGGTGCTGTACTTCAAATGCGTAGCATGTGAAGTTTCACGTTTTTTTTTTTGGTAATGCCCATCACTTTGCCTTTCCGTGTATACAACATTAAATGAATCTAGAGATAGATCTATCCACACACACTGAAAAACCTAATTAATAAGAGCCATATTTGTTACCCAGATCTAATAGAAAATAGCTTAGGAATTGAAAATACTGATATTGAGATTATGGTATATACTAGTTCTGATACTGAGTTTTGAGAATTCCAAACTAAGCCAATTACGAATCATGTTTTTATGGTTTTCTCAATAAAAACTGAAACAACCATAAAAAAAATAAACATCAAATAAAAAATATTTATATACAAGTGAAATAAAATTCACTCTACATAGGACTGCTTCAATTTAAAAAAAAAAAATTGTGAATTGTGGGCAATTCAATCTCATTTTATGAATCTTTTATAAATCCAAAAAAACCTTTTCTTCCATTCAATGCATTCGTACGTACACAAGGTACTCTTTTTATGAATTGTCTACAAATTAAAAAAACTTTTCCCTTATTTGTGTATTCGTGCACAAAATATATCAATAATATATACATGACCAAAAACTGTACACGTCATAAATTATGTACATCTAAGATCATAATCATTCTGGCCATACTATATAGATATGGATAAAACGTACGACATCTATTAAAAAATAATAGTAACTATGTTATATTCATAGCTTACATCTAAAGTTATCAAATTAAATTTCAATCTTTAATTAATATTTAAATTTTAATTAATTTATCTTTAACATATTTAAATATTTTTTTTATTCTAATTAGAAATCAACTATAAATCTAATAAAATCCTAACAATTTACACTTAGCTATGATACTATATTACCGAAAAAGTCTTAGAATAGACATTGATCCAAAACATTAAAAAGTGGCGAGAGACTCGAGTTTTTCAAATCTTTGATTTATCTAATCCAATCAAATTTGATCAGTCTGAGTATGATTCAAGCATAAATGGAACCGGAACTGATCAAAACAAATTAAAATGTTGAGAACTAAACTATAGTTACCCTGAGAACCATTACAACAAATTACCATATGGGATAAACAAATATTTTGCTTCCATTTTTTATATTCACCTTTCATGTCCCTCTCTCTTAACATCTTCATGTGTAAGGTTGATGGTGACCATCTCAGAAAAAATATTGCATTTTCTTAGGATGGATAGATTCTTTTAAGCAAATGTTTAATGGCCAAGTAATTTTTAATTATCAAAGGGATTAACATGGTCAACATTGCTTAGAAGGTGATATCCTCACCCTTGTTTTTTTCCATCTGTACCATCTACAATAATTATTGCACAGATGCATGCTAATGAATATATAAAGATTAATCTAAGTATTCATAACATTTACTTGTGGGGATAAGAAATAAATTTTTACCATGTGAAATGATAACATTCTTTTACTTTTTACTTCACAAACTGCTACAAATCCTTGTTAGTTGTTTCTTAATAATCTATTAAATGTTTCAAATTAAGCACAGTAAAAGCACTTAAATATTCGACCCAAAAAAGGTAAAAAAAAAAAAAAAAAAAATCTTGTGCTCTGCTTTTGGACAATATTATATGATTATTAAATATGCATTATATATATATTTCCTATTTCTTTTGACCTATGCACCTGTTAGTAACAGTTAACTCCAAAAGGGAGTGTTTGATTTTTTTTTTAAAAAATGGTAATATATTTCCCATGTGCCTATAACTTAATCTAAACTAATTGGTCGCAAGTAATTAATAATTAATTAATCACTGCTTTGTGGTCCAAATCATATTCCATCCGATTGAACATATCCATGCCTTAGCTATGATGACTAAAGGTGTCGGTAGATTGGATCGAATCTAGATAATTGATATACTGAAGTTATATTTATTTTAAAAAATAAATAAAATAAATAATATATATTATAATTATTTAATTTTGAATATAAATACTTAAGTTACTAGTATACTCATCGGGTCTATTTGAGTTGGTTATGATTGTAACTATCTGTATATTATCCGCTTAAAATCAGAATCGAATTTAAATTATATATGCATATATTTTTTAAATAATCTATTGGCAAATTATAAATCTCTCACTACATAAAACTTGTATTCTAATAAGTTGCATTCAGTCTAATAAATTTTGTTTAAAAAAAAAAAAAAATCAATACAAAATGATACATCACTTTTTATAAATACAAAAGTCATATAAAAACTATCATACAACAAAACACACCACTGTAAATAGTTTTGATTTAAATAGTTTTGTAGTTTGACTTATAAATTGTGCACGATAAACATTAATGATGTGCAGGTGATTTGGGTGATAGGGGGGTTGAACTAGCTAGATTTTAAGTTCTTTATATTAATTTTTTAATAGCACTAATTAAACATTACCGTTCTCTAAAGATAGTAGATTCTAGAGTACAGTGTACACACCCTAATATTCTATAATCAATAAGTGTTGATATAAATACATAAAATAGAGATTAGACTATAATAAAATATAAAAAGTGTCAACGAATCGATCAAACCGAGACACGGATATCTCGCTCTCTTTAAGGAGATTCAAGCCCTCTGCGGTAGGCAAAGCCTTCTAACCGATGCAATAGAACACTGACTTGTCCCCTCCAGAATACAACGGTTCGACCCTCGTCGTGTGGCTTCACCAACTCTGCATAAATAGATGAGCCCAAAAATTCACAAAAAAAAATATCTTTTCTTTGATGTCTTTCTCTCTCAAAATAGTATAATTATTTAGTTCTTGTATTAGTATATATCAAGAGAGTGGAGAAGCTCTCTATTTATATGCACCATAGGTCTTAGAAGTTACTTAAGTTTTAATATAGTTTAAAGGTTAATATTGAGTAGTATACGTTAGTTTTCTTGTAAGTTCAAAACTTAATTTGAAAAAATTTACCATGCAAGAGTAAAGGAGTTGTAACTCCACTAGTTACAAATGCATAAGTTAATGAAATTAATAACTCATTTAATTAAATGTTACAACATTCCCCCACTCATTTTATTATTAAGAGAGTTTGAAGATCAAAGAGGGATCATTATACATAAAGAAGGTGTGCTCTACATTGAACCTTCACTTAGTGAAATAATGATCTCTACTCCAGAGGCAGAGTGGTCTCAGACTTGAACTTTGGCTGCTTAAGAAAAATAGAGTGTCACTGCTCACATATAACAATCCAGGTGTTGACATGCGCTTTACTAGCTAGCACGTTACGGCCTTGTGCTTATCCTGGTTTTCATAAGTATTTTTGAGAAAAAAGCCTATTCTCATAGGAAGCGGCCCCATTTCCATGCTCATATAGGTGAAATCCGTTAAGGGT
Source organism: Tillandsia leiboldiana (assembly GCA_029204045.2). NCBI lineage: Eukaryota > Viridiplantae > Streptophyta > Magnoliopsida > Poales > Bromeliaceae > Tillandsia > Tillandsia leiboldiana. Next base: position 1,278,736 of record CM055080.1, on the reverse strand, counting down.
GCTCCTATAATTCTGACACCCTGCTCATAAGAGCCACAGACTCCATTAAGAATGTAATAACTCAACCCTCATTTTATTACAGGATGAATGCACTCACGCCATAGAGATAGATAAATATTAGATCACGTAGATCTATATATTGTGCATTCTTTATGACCACTATATGATTCGTTTTTTCCATTGAACCCGACTTTCAGAATCTCTGATCATCAAGTTAGGTATCCTCATATGTGGTTCATGATGTTATGGACTTTAACCCTATCCCCCTCGATGTACTTCGGATCCTTTCTCTTCTCAAGGCCTTGGTAAATGGATCTGCTAGATTATCAGTAGATTTTATATAATCTAAATTGATAATACCATTGTTCATATATGATCTCACAGTACTGTATTTTTTTCTTACGGATTTGGATTTGCCGTTATAATAAAGGTTTCTTACTCTACCAATAGCAGCGGTGCTATCACAATGTATCAACACAGATGAAACTGATTTCTCCAGAAATGGAATACCAGACAATAAGTCTCTCAACCAACTAGCTTCCTCGCTAGCTGAAGCTAAAGCAATAAGCTCGGCTTCCATGGTTGAATTAGCGATGATACTTTGCTTTTTAGATTTCCAACATATAGCATCACTTGCTAAAGTAAAAATATAACCAGTGGTAGAGAGAGAATCACCTGATAAGGTATTTCAATCAGCATCACTATAACCCTCAATCACAGCAGGATACTTCCCATAAAACAAGCCATAAGTTTTAGTACTAATGAGATATCTCATCACACGTTGCATGGCATGCCAATGCTCTGTACCCGGCTTGCTTGTAAATCTACTAAGTATCTCTACTGCATATGTAATATCAGGTCTAGTGCAATTAGTCGCAAACCGCAAGCTTCCAATCATACTAGCATATTCCCTTTGATTTACAATTTTATTTTCATTTTTAACGGGAAATAAGTGAACACTCGAATCAAAAAGTGTAGTCACATGCTTGCAATTAAGAAAGTTGTACTTTCTTAAAATTTTCTCAACATAGTGCGACTGATCAAGAAAAATACCATATAGTGTTTTGGTAATTTTCATACCCAAAATAAAGTTAGCCTCACCAAGATCTTTCATTTCAAAATAATGATTTAACATAATTTTTGTCTCATTAATAATATTTAAGTTAGAGCAAAAAATTAGCAAATCATCCACATAAAGGCTAACAACTACATGCGATTTTTCAAAAGTTTTGTAGTAAATGCACTTATCACACTCGTTTGATTTAAAGCCAATATTCTCAATCATGCAAGAATCGAATTTTTCATGCCACTGTCTGGGTGCCCGCTTTAAGCCATAAAGAGATTTATTTAGTTTGCACACTTTATTTTCTTACCCAAGCTCTATGAACTCCTCAGATTGGTCCATATAAATTTCCTCATCTAGGTCACCATTCAGAAAGGCGTTTTTACATCCATCTGATGAATTTGTAAATCATATATTGCTGCAATAGCAATGAGAACTCTGATGGATGTCACTCTAGTAATCGGAGAAAAAGTATCAAAGAAGTCTAGATCTTCTTTTTGTTTATAACCTTTTGTGACAAGTCTCGATTTATACTTGTCTACACTCTCATCCGGTTTCAATTTCTTTCTGAGGACCCATTTATAATTAATTGTTGTACAGCCTGGAGGTAAATCCACTAATTTCCAAGTTTTATTAGAAATTAGAGATTCCATCTCATCAGTTATAACCTCTTTCAAAAAAATGGCATCATTTGAAGATAAAACTTGTTGTAAAGAAAATGAGTTTTCTTCAATATTAAGAAAAACATAATCAGAGCCAAAATCTTTTTCTATTCTATTTTTTTTACTCTTTCTAGGTTCAAAAACATATTGTTCTTGGTTTTGCGAAAGAGAGTTTGAAGAACTTGATTTATTCGAAACACTTTTAAATTTTTGACCCCCACTATTTTTCGATTTTAAAAGAAACTTATCTTCATAAAAAATAGCATCTCCTGATTCAAAAATCACATTATTTTCAATATCCAAAAATCTATAGGTTGAACTATTCAAGGCATATCCAAGAAATATACAAGTGGCAGCTCTAACACCCAATTTGGGTCTTTTAGGGTCTGATAGCTTCACATAAGCTAAATAACCCCACACTTTAGGATATCCCAAATATGGCTTATACCATTTCCACAACTCAAAAGGTGTCATTTTAAACTTCTTATATGGCACGCGATTCAAAACATAACTTGCAGTTAAAATAGCTTTACCCAAAAGATTTAAGGGTACACCAGTGTCAACTATTATAGCATTTGTTAGCTCAATAAGTGTTTTATTTTTTCTCTCAGTCACTCCATTAGAAGCAGGCGAATATGGAGTTGTAGTCTCCTAGATAATTCCTAAAGACTGAACAAAAGAATTGAATCCTGTAGATTCATACTCACGACCTCGATCACTTCTAATTCTTTTAATCTTTTTACCGAATTGATTTTCTACTTCATGGAGAAAATTTTTAAATCTGTCAAAAGCATCACTTTTATTTTTTAGTAAATAAACATAAGTATATTTAGAAAAATCATCTATAAAAGTAATAAAATATCTATTTCCTCCACGAGTTAGAATACCTTCAAATTCACAAATATCACTGTGAATTAAAAGTAATTCAGTACTTCGATCAACACTCTTATGAGGTCGTTTAGTGATTTTTGACTTACTACATGTTTCACATTTGTCAAAATCACTATTCAGTCTGGAAATTAATCCTAAACTACTCATCAAGCTAACATATCTGCTATTAATATGACACAAACGAGCATGCCAAAAATTCATAGAAGAAAGCATATAAGCAGAAGTAGATGATGCTTTATTCTCAATGTTTAATATAAACATTCCATCGTATATATAATCTTTACCTACGAACTTTCCATTCTTAAAAATAACATACTGATCAGACTCAATGGTCTGTTTAAAGCCAGCTTTATTAAGAAGAAAACTTGACATCAAGTTCTTCCTAATCAAAGGTGTATACAACACATCTTTTAAGATTAGCACCTTTCCAGAAGAAAATTTTAACTCGACCTCACCACTCCCTAAAACTTCAGAAGTATGTGAATCACCAAGCATGATGCTTCTTGGTTGTTCATAGGGAGTATAAATTTTAAACTAAGTCTTATCATGACAGACATGCCTATTGGTACCAGAGTCTGCCCACCATCCTTCAAAGTTTTCAACCAGGCATATGTCTGTAATCATTGCCACAAGTGGTTCCTCGGTAACGTTAGCTTGAGGTAAAGGTTTACATTTTCAAAATTTACAAATTCGAGCAATATGCCGACTTTTGCCACATACATAGCAAACTATAGAATTTTTCTCTTGAGAATGAGGTCCTTGGTTATTTGAAGTTTTCTTAAATTGAGGTCTACCACTATTCTTTCTAATTTTCTTCTTAGCCTTCAAATATGTATTTCTAGAATGATTGTTATTATGTAAAAAATGAGATGACACTAAGTTTACCTTAGTGCCGCTAACATCATTTTCTTTTGCTTCAAGTGCATCTTGACCTCTTGCCTCCTCTTCCACACGAATGCGTGCAATTAATGTCTCGAGAGACATATCGATCCTTTTGTTTATGTTGATGGGTCTTTGGGAATTCCCTCCACGATGGTGGTAATTTATCGATGATCCCTAGCACGATCAAATTGTCTCCGAACTTAACTCCTTCGGATTGAACTTCATGGGCTGAAAATCTTGAACTTGTTCCACCACGGATTTTCCTTCGACCATTTGGTAGTGAAAGAAGCGACTAGCAGCGCACTTCTTTGCACCAGCTTGTTCTGTATCATACTTAAGCTGCAATGCCTTCCAAATTTTTTTTGCAGATAAGTAAGTATTTTCATAATAATTATAAAACTAGTTTGAAAGGTAGTTGAGAAGATAATACCGACAGTTATACTCATCCTTCTCGTATTTTTCAGTTTTTTCGTAGTGTTCGAAAAGATCATCCTCCGTCATATTGTCGGTTTTAGTCTTCTTTAAATTTGTTTCCGTAAGGACATATGTCACTTTAAGTAGATTGAGGTAAAATATATAGCACTTTTTCTTTCCGCCTCTTGAAGTGGGCTCCTTTGAAGCGGATGGGCTTGTTAAGATTCCCGGTAATATCATTGGACTTTTCATGTGTAGTTTCCATCTTTTGAATCTCCTTAAAATTATTAGTGTAAATACACAAAATAGAGGTTAGACTATAATAAAATATGAAAAGTGTCAACGAATCGATCAAGCCGAGGCACGAATATCTCGCTCTCTTTAAGGAGATTCAAGCCCTCTGCGGTAGGCAAAGCCTTCGAACCGATGTAGCAGAACACTGAATTGTCCCCTCTAGGATACAACGACTCGACGCTCGTCGTGTAGCTTCATAATTCTGCACAAGTAGATGAGCCCAAAACTCTATAAAAAAAAAAACACACATTTTCTTTGATGTCTTTATCTCTCAAAATAGTATAATTATTTAGTTCTTATATTAATATATATCAAGAGAGTGGAGAAGCTCTATTTATATGCACCATAGGTCTTAGATGTTACTTAAGTTTTAATATAGTTTAAAGGTTAATATTAAGTAGTATACGTCACTTCTCTTGTAAATTCAAAACTTAATTTGAAAAAATCTACCATGCAAGAGTAAAGGAGTTGTAACTCCACTAGTTACAAATGCATAAATTAATGAAATTAATAACTCATTTAATAAAATATTACAACGACAAGAAAAATAAATAAGACCATAAATTATTTAAATATACGCACTTTAATTTTTTATTTTTTATTTTTTAAAAATTATTAGATTATTTATTAATTATTTCAATTGTGTCCTTTTCATTCGAAGTTTGTACACGCAAACCAAAAATGGTCACCTATGCACCCTAAATTTTGTCTTGTGTCATTGATTTGTCCAGCTTAATTGGCTTTTTGATAGAAGAAGCTTCATTAAAATAATTAATAAATATCTTAGCCATAATTAATTATTATAATTATTAAAAACTTTAAGAATTAAAGGGAGCGCTCAAATGAAATTTGACAACTGTGATGGTGTAATTAGGTCTTATTTGGTTTTCTTATAATATTTTATTATTAAAAATGTATATTTATTTTTGACTTTTTCTATAATGCAATAAATGTTCAATGGTGGGAACTACATGTAGAATTACAACTCTTCACACAATCTGTATCTATATTCATTCCTATAATAATAATAACTCCTATATTTTGAATTAAGAACTTAATTCTTACAACCTATTAGTGAGAATTTGCATATCAAACAACATAATTTGCATATATTTTTTTTACCATTTTTATTCTACTTGAGAGATATAAAAAAATATATATTTTTTCTGAAGGATTTTTGAATTTATCTATTTGTACAGAATTGATAAAGCTACGTGGCAAAAATTAAACTGTTATATTTTGATTTGCTAAAGAGGATGAGTCAGTATTTTACAGTATCATTCAAAAATTTTGCTAATTATAAAAATTTTAAAATTTTTTAAAATGAGCGAAATTTTTACGCCTCGATTAGATCAGCTCATCAAACTTTTCATTCAATAGTTGCAACAAGAGGTTTTGAAAGACCTTTAGCACTCGCAGGTGCGAGTTGGACCAAAATATACAAAAATATAACAAAAAATATATATGTTAATTAACCGATTTATTACTATACTTGCAATATAATACACTAACGTTTTTGCAAATTTAAACATACAGTAACTTATTAATTAAAAACAAAGCACTCTAATTTGCAGCTTTATCGTGCTCGAATTTAATTTGTAGGTTCCAAAATGATGCAGGCTAGATAAGAAAAGTCGCAAATGTTATAGCGGAAGAGAAAAGAAGAAAAAAAATAAATCACACAAGTATTAAAAAAAATTATAAATTTAAAATAATTTTTTATTAATCAAAAACTTTTTTTTTTATTATAAGTATTAAGTCTATTTATAATAAATCAAATTCTAATCAAATTTTATAATTTTAGAGATTTTTTAAAAATAAATATATTTAAATTTAATTTAAAACGGTCAGATTCATATCTCTAATTTTTTAAAATTTATTCTCACAAAAAAAAAATCAAAAATCTAAAAAAAAAAACATAAAAAAATTCTAATTAATTTTTTTATAATAAATCAAATCCTAATTCTAATTCTAATCAAATTTTATAATTTTAGAGATTTTTTTAAAATAAATATATTTAAATCTAATTTAAAACGCTCAGATTCATATCTCTAATTTTTTTAAATTTAGTTCTCACAAAAAAAAAATAAAAAATAAAAAATCTAAAAAGAAAACATAAAAAATTTTCTAATTATTATTATTATTTTTTTTACTTGATCACAGAAAAAATTTCCACAGTAGGTAGGTTTGGATACTAATTATGGTCGGCAAGATTTTTCCCACAATATAAATATTTAATTATTTATTTAAATATTTAAATATTTTTTAGTACACAACGAAGAGAGAGAGGCGGTATCTCTATGTAGATGGCACACCCTCTCTTTTTATCTTCGGGATCCCAACCCGATTTTTTGCGAAAACACAAAAGCGCTTCTCGATCCTCTCGTTCCTTTAAAAGGCGCGGGCGCCATTCCAACGCTAAAGCTCCCTCGTCTCTCTCTCTCTCTCTCCCTCGCCCTCGACCTCGACCTCGACCTCGACCTCATCCGCTTCCTCTGATCTCTCATAGCAATCCACCATTTCTAGGGTTTCGTAGCTCTGGATTTAGGGTTTCTTGAGCTGGTAGAGTGTGTTTCGCCGTCGCGAGCTGAGGTGAGATCTAATTTTGCATGGTCTCTCCATTCTCGATGTTGTACACGTAGATTGAGTGTTAGGGTTCTTGTTTGTGGGTTTCTTGGATTGGCTTGTTTGGAAATCCTTTACTCAATTCCCATTGCCCAAACTTTTCTTTAAAGCATTTGGTAGAGTTTTCTCCAACTTCTTGATTTCAATAATAATGCTTTGCTTCTGGATCTTGTTGGTTGCTCAAGGAATTAATCATCGTCTATATATCTATGTCGATTTCGTTGATCTCGACCCATCAGGAATTTTGTTCAATTCAATATTTCTGTGATGCCACTTTGTTCTGATCTGTGAATTGTTGGTGCGTAGAGAGGGATCGAAAGCGGCTTTTGCGGTCCATAATTATGTTCTAGTAGGTTGAGAAAAGAAAAGGTTAGCAAAAACAGTTGATAAATTGCAAAATTCTTGATGTGTGCTTGTGAGCTTGGACCGGCTCTATGAATGTTCTGGGCTATTTGGTTCATGATGTGATGCTCGTGAATGGTGTATCACTTTGTTGGTTGGCATTTATTGAACCCTCTTGGTAATTAGTTGACTGCAAAATGCTTATACCACGTGTCTGCTCTTCCTTTCCGTGAATTATTTTTGGTTTTCATGCATCGTATTCATGTAGCAAGTATCTTGGACTACAGTTCCTGATTTTACCTTTCATCAATGGTGGGCCTAGTTCTTGAACATTAAATGCCATTGTCGTCTTCTCTTTTGCGCTCGATTACTCATCAATTTTAGTTCCTCGTCGTGCTTCTCTTTGGATTCATTATTGGTTTTGATTGATTTACAAGGACTTGCTCCCTTTGAGCGCTTGCTATATAATAGGGAGAGATTATGTATTGGAATGTGAGGACGTTTCTTGATTATTTAAAACCACTACACCTTCTACACCTGTTTTTATTTGTTTCGTGCGTGTGTGGTAATTGATCTACAATTTACGCAACCTCTTTTTGCCTGTTTATCTAGTTATCCTGAATTGGGAAAGTAAAGCTCTAGGAGATGGGATGCCTCGTATCAACGCAGAAAGATGCAGGCGGAGTCAGAAAAAGGCCCAGCAATATTGGGGAGGTGGCTGCGTTTTTTCCAGGTTTACGCATCCCTAAAGGTGTCGAGATCTCACAACTGTTGAGTGACAGCTTGCCAAGGAGTTTGGTGGAACGACTTGCAGCTCTGAGGACTAGGATAGTAGTCATGGCTGCCCAGGAGGCACCGACTTTGACAAAGGCAAGGCGGAAGGCAGCCACACAGCATGGTCAGTAGATACTCTCTGTGCTAAATTAGTCGTATAAACTTCATCGCAACCAAAATAATCCTTCTAAATTTGTAGGAGGCTCTACAGCAGCTGATCTTCTTCAGGCTCTAGAAGACTACTTACCAGTTCTTCTGGGACTTGTAAAAGATGGTAATATGAATTGACTATTGTGCAGAACGCACAATTATTCATCTTCCTTTAATTATCTTGACAATTACTCAGTACTGAATATAGATTGATAATGAACAGGTAGTAAGTTGGAAGATAAGATGCAGTTTGTGTGGGTTAACCAGGAAGATGAGGCAGAGGTGAGCACATAAATATGTTAGTTTGCTAGTTTATGCTTTTGGTGGGAAATACAGTCCCTTTTGTTCATTCTAATCAACTAACTTCGTGATGTACAGGAAACGGCAATGGCAAATGCTTGGTATGAGGTATTGTCAGTTTTACACTTGATGGCCATGCTATGTTTTTCTGAAGCCAATTTGTTGCTTCTTCCTAAAACATCTAGTGATGGGTACCAGCCAAAAGTATCTGAAGGTGGGTACGGGAACTCCAGTGTGAAGATTAACGTGAAGTGTGTAACTTATTTGCTTTGCTAACCTGATGCAGCTTCATTCAGTCCAGGCAAATTGATGCCTGGTTTTTGTCTTATTAAAATTTTTGCAAAGTGTATAAAGGAGAACTAAAGAGTAAAAATAGTTTACTTCGTCGGATGAAAAGAGTTCATTTATGCAGATCAAGTTTCTTGCCATACACTACTAGTATTTTGTACTCTGCATGCATTACGAATTATTTGAACTGAGTATTTGCTTTTACTTTCGTTAATGACATTTGATTGCGTATGCTTTCAATTTCGAAATCCGGCTTTCCTATTCATTCCTACCTTTTCTATCCGTAGTTTTGTTGCATTTCTGAAATGTTGAAGTTTCAGATGGTGTTATTTTTGGTAACTACATGAGCATCCAGCTTATTCTTTGCTTTGCTTTACTTTACTTTACTTTACTTTAATGCCTATGTCGATTGTCATCTGCTTTGCTTCAGAGAATAGGCGAGCCTCCATTGACATTTTCTTGAAGGCAGCAGGGTATTTGGAATGCGCTATTTGGCATGTTCTTCCTCGTATCCCTCCTGAACTAAGGTTTGCATCACGTCCTTTTTTTTTGAAGGATTTTCCTCTTTCTGTAGCCAGTTGTGTTTGTTTTACTTGAGGGGATGCTTCTATCTCTGAACCTTTGCAACTTTCTAATTATTTGCCTAATTCTTTATGTCTTTTTTGTTGCATGTTAATGTTTAAGCATAATGGTTTTATTTATTTATTTATTTTTTTGATTTGCCGCTGCTACTACCTGCAGGAAAGATCTCCCAATAGACCTAGCTGAAGTAGTACTTACAGCTCTTCGCATGCAAGCATTGGGTCAGGTGCAAATTTACCTTCCAGCATCTTTTCGTGCATCATAATTATTTTCTGCAGTATAATTAGCGGCTGGCTAGTAAATGAAGTTATCAATTTCTCGCATTAATTTTAGGGTTTGGGAACTAAGAATCAGCATCAATAAAATTTGTTTCCTTTTGATTAGAAGATCTATGAATCCATACCTGCTCAGGGTTACCGAGGTTTCTGGGCTTCCAACCGATCTATCCTTTGGAATTAAAACTCATGATTTTTGCTGTTATAGGGAAGATTTTTTGGTTTTTTTTGGGTTACTGATAGTTGGGGCTGGTGGTTTTATCTGAGTGTGATATTGCTTGTAAAATGGTTAGCAGTAAGTTCAAAGTGATATTAAACCACAGTGAATCGAGAGACTACTAGTAATGATTCTTAGTGATGCTCTTTTGACCTTTTCTTATGGTTGCTTGCATTAAACTGTTGGGAAGTACTGCCCGGTACCTTATGGTCAAAAATAACGCTTTCTACGGATAGGTTTTATATTCTTTAAGTGAGCAGTAAGCCCTCTGAAACCTCTTTGGAACGCTTGACACTAATCTCTGCCTTCTCCTTTCACATGATTTACAGAGTATCGATATTCAACTTGGATTGGCGATTGATAGTCCCAAGGCCACTCTAGCAGTCAAACGAAGGTTAGCATGTGAGATGGTCCAGTGCTGGCAGCAGGTATCGCGCCATTTCTTCCCCTAACTGCAGCGTCCTGACACCATCTGTTCATTTATTTTCTTTGGTCTTATTTTACCTTTTCTACATTTAAAACAACAGATTAAAATTTTGTTAACCTAGTTTTTTTTTTTTTTTTTTTTTTTTTTTTTTTTTTTTTTTTTTTTTTTTTTTGGCACTCTTGTACTTCTTTTTTTTCAAATATTAATTATGGACTATGTTGTTTCTTTACCCTTTTTTTTTTTTTTTTTTTTCCATATGTTGGTTCTTGGGCACTATTTCTTGATCTTATCTTTAGCACCTGGACTTTGAAATTAACAAAGCTTTGCTTAAATTTGTCATGATGATAAAACATGACGTTTTTTTCCCTTTACAGGCTCAGCATAGCGTTGCAGATCTTTCTCTTCCTGATGGTTGGGGGCGGAAGCATAAACTCTTCGTCCAGTGGAAATGTTGTGAAGCAAAAGTATGCCAACTATTTCTTCACCTTGTCATAGATATAAAACTATTGACGATGAATTTTATGATTTCCTTTGTTCTTATTAGGATTGCATGTCTATTTGGTCAGCCAGATTTCATGTTTTCCTTTTTTTTTTTAATAAAAAGCTTAAATGTTACATATCTGAGTGTAAATATCTTTCTTATTATCTCCAGGCTGCCGCATACTATTACCATGGGCTCATCCTTGACGAAGGCAACACAGAGAAATCTCATGGCATGGCGGTTGCTGCTCTTCAAGCAGCAGAGGAGTTCCTCAGAGAAAGCAAAAGGGCCAGTGAAGCCTTCAATGCAACAGCTCCGTTATCAAGGTAATTTACTAGTGTCCTCTTTTAATTGGTGTTTGCCGCATATAATATGTGAAGTGGCATATTTCTCTAAACATCTGTTTCATTCACGACTTGCTTCAAAACAGTTGGTGTTCTGGCTTGCGCTGGTGAAAATTTGATTAGTTTAAGCAAGAAACATCGAGGAAGTCGGCACATTTGGGTCTTATTCCATTATGCTTTCTTTCTTCGAAAAAAAAAAAGCCTTGGTGGTTACTTTTTATGCTTCTTTATTACACGTTCAAGTAGGCCCGTCGACTAGTGCATATATAATCACATAAAACTAAAGGGAAGCAGAGCCAAATGAGACCTTACTGTAACATGAGTCAAAGAAGTAGCCTTAGGGACCATGCTTTTTATTTTAACCAGTTTAGTGTAATGAGGAATCTTGCTGACGAGTGGCACGTAATGGGATGCGATGCTTGTTATTGACAAAGCAAAACTATCTGCAACCTCTCTAACTGCATGAGTTACATCAACTAGTCCTTAGCGTTTAATCATGTCGTTAGCGGTTTGATCTTGATTGCAGCTAATCATGCTCGCTGATCTCAATGGCAACAATTTCAATATCTCTTCATTTATTTATGTCTAATCAACCGTAGTGTGTCGTCAATTTTGAATGTTGTTTGATGATGTTGCACGGAGCAAGCGCAGTTTCATTTGTGCTAAATTCTTGTCTATTTTTAAACTTGAGCTCAAAAGGCATGCTTAGCTGATGCTGCCAAAAATCCGAGTCGTGAGTCGTGCCTGCTTTAAGCTTGCCTCTGAATTGCATACTTGTGTCCTTTGATCCGGTGCACTTGATAGCGATATGTTATGTTAGTCACCAATTCACCAATTTGCCAATAGGAGAACTCAAGAATAATAACTTGTTTCTTTACAGGAGTCCACCGCTGTGGGGGTCTACGAAGTATCTTTCAGAGAAGATTCCGAAGGATTCCTGCAGCAAGGTTCGAATCAACAAGGACCTCTACAGTAACAATGAGAGGTATCTCTTAGCTGAGCTGCTAAAATTATTCTCTTAAAGGTGTCTTTTTGCTTCTTCAGTTTTCTTCTTTACTTTAGCTATTCTTGATTTGTTTGCAAACTCTGTTTATGGTTTTTTTTTTTTTTTTTTTTTGGTTCAAAAACAAAAACAAAAACAAAAACAAAAACATAGTAGTAAAATTTTCCAATATAACGGGAGAAGAAAAGGAAAAGGCAGGGCAACAGGATTCATATAGTCAATAACAATGATATTTTTGGCTAAGGTTCGCTGTAAACAAACCGACAATGAACGCCCAAGTAATTCAATTTTAGAAAACTTGAAACCAAAAAGCAGTAAAGAACTTCCATTGCTAGAAACACTAGGGAGAACATGCACACGAAATTATTTCTTCTGTACCGATGATCAGGGACAATGCAATCGGACGAGGATTCAAATTTTCAGCTGAATGCTGCGTGGTATGTGCAGGGTTCTCGACACAGCACCAAACCTGCCGGATTTTGCGGTGGCTCTTAAACCGGATGATTATCATCTACCCCCAGTGGATTCGTCATGGGATGATTAGGGAAGCAACCAAAAGGAATGGGAGATTATGAAGCACTGAAACTCCAAAAAAAAGTTCCGCACTGTGCCATGTTGGACCTGCGCTGTTGCACCTGGGAGGTAATGCGTTACCCAAAAAGAAATCGGAAGTGTGTAATGTTGTATGTAGGATGGTTTCGTTTGTGCAGCGTGTCCTTAATGGGAGAGTTTTGTTGTGTTTACGCCTCTTATTTTAATGTTAACTATAAAAAAATCAAAGGAAAAAAAAAAAAAAAAAAAACTTTTGTAGACAACCATGAAATAAAAGATTAACAAGATTTAGTTATGGTTACCGGGGATTGTTCAATGTGTACGGTAGGCACCGCAGAAAAGGCACAAAATTTAAGAGAAATAATAACTTTTGTGCATGCTTGAATTAAAAGTGCAGTCCCAAAGTTGGTTGGTGTATAATTAATTTTGGTTAAAAATTATAGAGGATTTTATAAATAAATTTTTTTTTGCTGAATTTTATTTGAATCTAAATTTAAAATTTGAAAGTTTAAAATTTAAATTTTAATATGAAATATAAAAGTTAAAACTTATGATTTTAAATTTATAAATTTAAATATGAAAATAAAAATTTTAAACTTAAGATTAAAAATTTTCAATTTCAAATTTTAAATTATCTTAAATTTGAAAATTTTAATTTTGAAATTAAAATTTTCAATCCAAAATCATAATCGGATTTTAAATATTTTTTGCTACTTCTGATTTTAGGTCTCTAAAAATTGATTCTGAAAATCAAGATCAATTTTTTTTTAAAAGGAAAAAAAACACTATTTAAAAAAATCACTTTCGGTTACTTCTAAAAGAATATAGGTCAATTATACCCCTTGGCAGAGAATCCAGACTTCAATAAAATATTAAAACGAAAGACTTTTCTTTGCTAGATCCTCCTATCAATCTCTCGCACCTGTTTTCTTTTTTAAAGATACTTGAAAATAAAATAGCCATGAGAAACAAAAGACACAAAAAATTGGAAAATGAAAAAAAAAAAAAAAAAAAAAAAAAAAAACCCTAAAGAGTTAGACATGTTTCCTGATATACTGTAGTAAGATACAGACATTACGAGCACATGACAGATTCAAAACAAAATTTAGTGAAGAAATCAAAAAAGGCAAAATGGATGTTTCCAGAAGCGAGCATACCGAACAGCAAAGGATTAAAAGGCAAGACGGCTAACTTTTGGCATCTACTCTTCAGACCAACAGCAACTCCTTCTCAGTCTTCTCATTCTCCTCTGCATTCACAAAATGATATGATTCCACACATCGCGCTAAAGAGCAATCTAGGCAAGTAAAATTTGCTTTCAACAGCCACTGGGTACATGTCCCAGTTTTCCTAGCGTACCAAGCTAATGATTTGCCACTCCAAATGGCCAATTTACCATAAAATTTACCATAAAAGCTCTCCCATAGGCCTGCATCGGTAACATAAAAGTTTTGCTTCTGCTCTTAACTTAAGACAACAAATTCCAGCGTGTCAATCTCCCGTAGCACCATCTGCTGCCTCAGAAGTTTCTTTCGCCTTTTCTTGCACTGGTAAGAGATATTACACCTAAGTGGAAAAGTGGTAAAAATAAAACAACTGTTAAAGTTGCTGAAGTCGCTAAACACTTACGCATGAGTTGATATAGGGCTTTCTGCGTGCGCCTTTCAAGTTTCTCGAGCTTTTTCTGCACATCTCGTCGAAGATCCCAATTCGGCTTCTTCGGAGCAATATTCATAAAAGGATCCTGGGGAAAAATCCATACATAAGGCCGGCATGCCGTAAAAGCCATAAAAAAATGGAGCTTGTTAAGTTTGTAATAGGATAAGATACCTCATTTTTCTCGGGAATTATAGGAGCAGTAGCAATTGGGTCTTCAAACTTCGAAAGAACAACTGGAGCCAGCTTGCCTTCTTGAAGTAGCTTATCATGAGGAAGGTAGTTTCTGAACTTCAAATTCAGCATCCTGTGGCCACATCAGTGATAAAAAAAATTAGCTCATCAGACATGCCAAAGTAAATTCAGCTCACCAACTCATCATACAATTACATCCACTAGCTAAAATCTTATTCCATTCCCGCTTGGTCCAGCTTTATCAAGATGTATGAATGTCAACATCAGTATAGCAAGTACTGGGGCTGGCTCCTTACATGCTAAATCAAAGAATTATCAGTCATTAGATGATAGGCGGCGTGCCTTTACAAACTAGGATTCTGATGCAACAGTATTCATTGAAATCTGATAGACGCACAGGTTTTCCAAGAAATTAAATTTGATGTCAGTGAACAAAATATCTGGCATTGTGCTCATATTTTCCGTATTAAAAACTAAAGCAGATTGGTTCACCATATTTCATGTGAACGACTCAGCCATAATGAGCACAATTGGAGAAAAAAAAATATGTCAGCAGTAGCAAGCAAGAATGCTTAAATTGAACAGTCTTACGTGTTGTCCTCTGTTTCTTCGGAATCTTCTGCAGCACTAGCCTTTGAGCCATCATCAGGTGTTTCCAAAAGCTCCTTTGCTGTTCTAAGAGCTTTTAGCCTCTCATGACGTGCAAGAGCAGCTTGTTCTATTGAATCATCTTCAGCAGTGGCGACAGTCCTGATTTGGATGCACATTGGAGAACATAATACACAAAGGAATAATTTTTTACATGACAGAGATACAAAACGATTTCGCGATATGAAAAGATCTCAAAGGGCCAATTCAGTGTACTACAAATTCAAACCAACCATAAATAAATCACAACATGGGTTTCATCTAAATAAGATTTAATACGGGGCACAATATTAGGGAACGAACTCAGCAAGTCTCTAAAAGGAAAGTTACTTTCCACCCAGTATTTGAAAAGGCGCAGAGAGGCGCAAAGCTCCTCTAAAGCCTAGACGCAAGGCGTACATTTATTATGCCTAGTTTAATTTAAAATTCTGCATAAAAAAATAAAAAGATATATAAAAAATAAAATAACCATCAAAAAGAAAAGAAAACACATGCATATAGGTTCTCAAATTAAAAATATATATATTTCAACTTTCAACTTAAAACTTAAAAGTGATTGTGGTGCCAATACTCTCATTTGGTCGTTCTTCAAGCATTATCCTCGTACTCATCTTCATCCTCATCGCTTGCATCGTCATAATCTTCTTCTTCTTCTTCAGATTTTTCATTCCAAATATCTTTTTCTTCTGTATCCTCAAAATCAACCTGATCTGGCTCTAAATCTAAATAAGTCTCTAAAAGGAAAGTTACTTTCCACCCAATATTTGAAAAGGCGCAAGGCGCAAAGAGACGCAAGGCTCCTCTGGAGCCTAGACGCGAGGCGCGCGTCTCAAGAAGGCGAGGCACATATTTACTAAGCTTAGTTTAATTTAATATTCACAAAAAAAAAAAAATCATAAAAAAATCAAATAACCATAAAAAAGTAAAGAAAACATATGCATATAGGTTCTCAAATTAAAAAATATATATATTTCAACTTTCAACTTTCAACTTAAAAATTATTATGGTGCCAATACTCTCATTTGGTCGTTCTTCAAGCATCATCCTCGTACTCATCCTCATCCTCATTGCTTGCATCATCATAATCTTCTTCTTCTTCAGATTTTTCATCCCAAATATCTTCTTCTGTATCCTCAAAATCAACCAAATCTGGCTCCTCATTAATGTAAAGACGATCGAGATGACAACAACTTATCCTTATCTTTTTTAATTCCTTTTCCCCTTTGTATTTCCTTTCCCTTTTTAATTTCTTCTCCTTTTTAAATTCTCTTTCCTTTTTTTTAGAGTTTTTTGGGGTTTCTTTTAAGATTTCTTTAAGTATCTTAACGGGTTAAAATTTACAAATCAAATTAAGAACCCGGCATCTCGATAACTTGAACCCAAAATCCATCTAAGCATAAATATAGTGAGGCGCGCCCGAGGCGCGTGCCTCGCTTGAGGCGGGCGCCTCATGGCCTAGGCACGTGCCTCAGCAATAGCGTTTACACTAGAGTTTTGCAGCTTTTACACTTTCAAGGTGTCTCTTTATCTCTCCAACATCCAAATACATCCAAATAAAGCCGAATAATAAAAAACAATAAACACGTAACAATTGAAGACATAATGCATTTGTCACAATATGTGGCATATGTAATTAATATACAACAGTTTTTTTTTTTTTTTTTTCATTTCTTCCTCGAAAGCTAAATAACAAATATGCTTGAAATAAACAATGCAATAATTACATTTATACTTTTCATTGATGCGAAAGCAGAGAGAACTTTAGCACTTCCAATTGTTGATGTTAGACTAATAATTAGTTCATGATCCACTTTCAATGCAACACAATTAAAAGCTCATTTTGATTTATTCTTGGTATATCCACCATTCCGAATCATCCCAAACTTATCAACCAATGGTCCGAAACTACAAAAACTGTACTTATCTTCTAGTTCCTTAATTTTATCAACTACACGGTCCACAAACTTGATGAAATTATTTTCGACGTCTCACACTTGCAACTCTCCATCGTCGCAAGCATCCTACTTTCGATGTTCACACAAAAAATATATCATAATGCACCAACAGAATAGATCCACAGAAGCTTTCTAAAGAAAAGTAAACACATACATCTAACATCTAATATAAGTCCTAATGCAAGAAAACCTAGCATCTCTCTTCAAATTAGGGTTTAGATAAAAATAAACACATACATCTAACATAAGTCCTAACGCAAGAAAACCTAGCATCTCTCTTCAAATTAGGGTTCAAATTAGGGTTCGATGATGATATATCGGGATAGGGATCAAAGAAAAACAGAAAGAAAACATATATCGGGATAGGGATCAAAGAAATCGATACCTCTCTCCGCGATGATCGTCACCGGAGACCTTCGAATTGCCATCATTCTCGACGGGACCTTCGTCGGGTGTGCTCGAAAACTCTTTCGCCGCTCTGAGAGCCCTCAATCTCTCGCGGCGGGCGCTGCTCGCCTGATCGATCGCGTCCTCCTCCGCCGCCATTGATTCTCTTCTTTAACCTGTAGAATTAATGCATAAAAATACCAAAACAAACAAAAAAATAAAAAAACCCTAAAAGAATCAGCGCGGAGGGTTCTTGCGAGATTTGATGATGGAAACGAGTAAGAGATGGATGAATTAGGGTTTCCTCTCACCGATCGAAGATTTAAAAGGATTGCAACGTCAAAGGAGAGAGAGAGAGAGAGAGAGAGAGAGAGAGAGAGAGAGAGAGAGAGATGTGAGAGGTGGAGGAGAGGGGAGGAGAGGATCGGTAGGGTTTGGTTTTTGTCTTTTTTGGTGGGGGTATAAGAAGGGGTTGGGGGTACAAGAAGCTCGAAGAAGAACCGGGAAAACATGTACGGAAACCCCTAAACTATAGAATATTTTGAAATAGATACATCAAGTTTTGAATTTTATCAGATTTAATGACTCTGTTTATTATTTCATTCGCTAAAAAGTAGAGAGTGATTATTACAGTTATTAAATTCGGTGCAATCGTTAATAATTTTGATAAATATTCTCTTTTTTTTATTTTTGACTTAATCATCTAATTCATAAAAATAAATATTGAGGGGCTATTTCGCAACACTCTATAGGTAAGGGGGGTCTACACACATTTTTTTATTCTTTTATAATAAGCTCAAAAATAAATAAAACTAACACCATTAAATAGAGTTTTAACCAATTCAAATTGCTCTATCATTTCCTTTTCCTTTCCTCTTTTTTGATTTGTGTAAACTAATCCAATTGTTGTTCACTTCAACTCTACATTATTTTGCTGCAATAGTTGATGTTGTTATAGAGGAGATCTTAGTGGTATAAAATGAGCAGTTTTATGTGCAGGAAAAATGAGGCAGGTTTCATACAAGGTGTTTGTGCAATTGTCTCAAAGGGGAATTGGTCCAATTTATCAACTACCCATGTGGCCAATTCCTTTAACACCTCAAATGTGACCCAAATTGTACTTGAATTATCAGCAGATACTTCTCTATCATGGGCATTTTTCAAATGGGTTCAAGCCCTTCCTCACTATAATCACTCCCTCGAACCGAATTGGACCATGGTCCATCTCCTCGCCAAGAACCGGCAATTCAAAACTGCGCGCCAATTGCTCGAGAAATTTGCTGTGAAGGACTTGGTTTCGTGCCCTTCGGTGCTCGGCGCTTTGTTGGCGAGTCATACGGATCGCGATTCGAGCTCGCAAATCGTAAGCTGGCTCGTGATTATTTGCGCTCGATCGAAGATGATACATGATGCATTGGAAGTGTTTCGACAGATGAAGGATAGTGGGTTGCGGCCGGATCAGCATGCTTGTAATGCTCTTTTGAGTTTGCTGGCGAAGAGTAGACTTACTGCTACCGCATGGAAAGTGTTCGATGAAATGCTTCAGATCGGGGTAGCGCCAAATACCCATGTTTTCAATGCTATGCTTCATGTTTGCTTCAAGTCGGGTGACGTCGACAAAGCCGATAAATTGGTGACCCGGATGGATTCCAAGGGTGTTCCTCTCGATCTCTTTTCGTACAATACGCTAATCTCATTGTTCTGCAAGAAAGGAATGCATTACGAGGCTTTGGGTATCCAGGAGCGAATGGAAAGGGAAGGGATTCGTCCCGATGTCGTAACTTATAATTCATTAATCAACGGGTTTTGTAAAGAAGGGAGGATGAGAGATGCATTTAGGCTATTCAAGGAAATCAAGGGCGTCGAACCGAATGAAGTAACTTATACTACTCTTATTGATGGGTACTGTAGAGTGAATGGCCTTGATGAAGCACTTAGACTAAGAGAAGAAATGGAGGCAAAAGGATTGTATCCCGGGGTGGCGACCTATAATTCAATTATACGTAAACTCTGCGAGGAAGGCAAAATGAAAGCCGTTAATGGTCTTCTAAATGAGATGGATGAGAGGAAAGTTCAGCCCGACAACGTCACATGCAATACTTTGATTAATGCTTATTGCAAGAGGGGAAACATGGGTTTTGCATGGAAACTCAGGAATAAGATGTTGGAGTCGGGGCTTCCGCTAGACCAGTTCACCTACAAGGCTCTAATTCATGGCTTTTGTAAGGCCCAGGAGCTGGATGAGGCAAAGGAAGTTCTCTTTGATATGCTGGATGCAGGTATAACTGATTTCTTTTGATTTCCATACTTAGAAGAGAGATATTGAACTGGACTTCCTCTTCACTAACTTTAGTAATAAGATTAGTTCAGTGAACCATGCTTGCCCTTTTTGCTTATACCTAATTGATATATGCTTCATGGTTATTAAGTGAGCTAAGATACCCTCCACACTTGTTTCTGAGTTATATTGTGTTTATTTCATTGTTATGGAGTCATTATTTTTGTTCTACAAGATCTTTGTGTGGAGTAGGAATTGCTTCTTTCTTTTTTTTGTACATGTATTTGTAATTCCATGGTCTAAGGAGACTCGATAATTATTTCGACATATCATATCTTAATATACTTTGCATTTTGGTTATTGAATGCAGGGTTTTCTCCCAACTACAGTACATACTCGTGGATTGTGGATGGTTACTGCAACCAGAATAAAGCAGATGCAGTATTAAGCCTCCCTGAAGAGCTTATCAGAAGAGGTCTTCTTGTGGATAAGTCCGTTTACAGAGCTTTAATTCGAAGATTATGTAAACGAGGGCTAGTGGATTACGCCCAAAAGATACTAATCCAAATGCATGGGAAGGGCTTATTGGGCGATAGTCTTGTCTATGCTACTCTTGCTTATGCTTACCTGAGTGCAGGGAAACCGATTGCGGCTTCTGAGGCATTAGATGAGATGGCCAAGAAGAAATTGGTCGTAACTGCTCGGATATACAGCTGTCTCAGTGGTTCTTATGCCCATGAGAACGATATGTTAGAGTTGCTTTGGAATCGTGCGAGTGAAAAGGGCCTAATTGCAAAGAATGCCTATAATTTGATGCAGCAATCTGGGTTGAACTTTTGCAGCCATGTATAGAGGTAATCACAGCATGAAGTTTGTCATCCTACATTATAAGTTCTGGAATGCAGCAAATTCACTATTCGCATTTGTGAAAGGGTTGTGCAGCATATCAACTACTGAGGTACACTGAAGCTCTATCTCTGGGCTTATGTTTAGATTTTGCTGAAGTGATTATTTATCATTTCCATTGGAATTTGCAGGTGCTTTCCCAAGTCCATGGACTAGAGAGATCTCACTGCATAACACAGTTAGTTAGCATGACTTGATATGTGCATGTAATTTCATGGCTCAGTTCTGATTGGTAGGAGGTTCTATACAAGTGCTGTCTAATGCTGTGTGAAGAAAACACAAAAATGTTGTATCCTTTCCAGAAACTTTCTGCGGCAACAGAAGCAGCAGAAGCTTCAAGCTGGACTTTCCATTTTGTGATTCAATAACCATTCTAGCATTCCTCTATACAAAAAGCTCCTGACAACTTCTTTGCCAAACACCTGGCTTTTGCTTTTCGGAGTGGAAAGCAATTACAGATGCTCCTTTTGCTTCACTTCTACTGTATTGAGAGAAACTTCTGATAATGATTGTAGAATTTCTGTAGTGATTGATACACAGGAAAATGCAAAGAGAATTCAATGACAAATTGAAACTAGGATACCTAGGTGTTTTCTTCGACATGATCCGAAGTGTTCGATTACAGGAATATCCATTTTTTTGATACCAAACCAATGTCAGATTACATACATCATTAAGTACTTCTGATCCTTGATGCTTTGTCATGTTGAAATCTTTATGCGAATTACTCACGGTACAACTATGTAATAGTTTTAATTATGTAAGAAATATATAGATCTACTCCAAAAATGCCACCATAACCTGTACATTGTAAGACATACAACTCCAAAACAAGTTAATTTAAGCATCTAGGGAATATACATTTAGGAAGACAATGAAAATCACTCAGAAATCCACAGTTCTATTGGAACTTAAAATGTTTATAGGAAGTGACTTGAAAAGTTTACAGAATTTTGAATCTGCATCAAGTGATTATTGTCAAAAAGCACCATTGATATAGAAAAAAGAAGGAAGTGTAAGTATTAAGCAACAAAGCACAGGACCTATAATGATTCCACACCCTGATCGATCATTTCACATTGCGAATTTTTATAACAGAAGAAATACCAATGCGGTGCAGCGCAACAACCGCATCCCCGGGCTTGCACAGCCGCCTTTCCACAGCCAAACGGAGTGCAGCTTGTAAGATCCCCTCCGTCGACTCTGAATCCGTTGCTTTTGCAGATCCTTCCGCCAATAGTGGGATAAGTCCCCTATAAGTCAGGCTATGCCTTGCTGGTGTCTCATCGCTGACATGCCAATCGAATGAATCGGTGGTCAGCACAGGTACTATCACTGACAGGATCGGGACCCGAGGGCGGTACTTTGCGACCAACTTTGCTGTGGTCCCGCCGCGCGTCAATACGACGATCAGCGTGGCGTTCGCCTGTTTTGCGGTCTGCACCGCCGAGGATGCCAGGCTCTCAAGAGGGCTCATTGGAAGAGGGGTGGACCTTGTCATCTCCTTGAAGATGGCGTCATAGTCTAGGGAGGACTCCGCCTCGATGCAGATACGGGCCATGATCTTGACTGCCTGCTCAGGGTAAGCACCTGCTGCACTCTCGCCACTGAGCATGACGCAGTCGGTACCGTCAAGGACGGCGTTGGCGACATCGGTGGCCTCAGCACGAGTCGGACGAGGGGATTTGATCATTGACTCGAGCATCTGGGTTGCAGTAACAACGGGCTTGCCCGCAAGGTTGCATTTGTAGATCATCATCTTCTGGGCGAGGAAGATTTTCTCCACAGGTATCTCCATTCCAAGGTCACCTCTAGCGACCATGAAAGAGTCGGTCTCTTTTAGAATCTCGTCAAAATTTATAACACCCTCCTGGTTCTCAACCTTCAGAGGAGGAAACTAGTTTGAGAAAAATGAAATATATAGCAGGAACTTGTTTAAAGAAAATCATCAAATCCTGATAATAACTACTTTTTGATCTGAACTCATGCTATACTTGATAATCATGATTTATAAAACTGTTAAGGATGTCGAAAAGATAAGCTCAACAAGCATATAGAAATGAAATAAAATGGGTCCTTTAAGCTGCAGCAGGTAAATAAGTATAAGAAGCATTACTTTAATAGCAAAAATCGGCAATTAAAACAGGATAGCATGTAAATAAGACACACAGCACAAAACACTCTCTTTCCAGATAATTAGATATGCAAATAGGAACACACACATCCATAGATGTCCTCGTGTACGCATCAATTAACCTAACAGGCCCAAAATTCTTTTGGAAAACATCAAATTTTGAAGTCATCACATCTATAACCATGCAAATACAAATTTCACATATATGCCATGTTAGCCTACAATATTGGTTTAAAGCAAGATATAAATAAATACCTTTGACATCAACTTTATGCGCTTTGCATATTGTCCAAGAACCTCCCGGACCAAAACAAGATCCGAGCCTTTACGCACAAACGAGAGCGCGATTACATCAATATTGTTCGGAACGCCCCATCCCAAGATGTCTTCCTTATCTTTCTCAGTGAGTGTCGGGAGATCAACCACAACT
The DNA here is from genome assembly GCA_029204045.2 of Tillandsia leiboldiana. Lineage (NCBI taxonomy): Eukaryota > Viridiplantae > Streptophyta > Magnoliopsida > Poales > Bromeliaceae > Tillandsia > Tillandsia leiboldiana. The sequence continues at coordinate 1,255,581 of CM055080.1, read as the reverse complement.
CCGGGGAGATTGACATTCTTTCGCTCACCTAGCATTGCAGTGTTCTCGCAGTGGCATTTTACAGTTCCAGCTTCAGGGTCACACGACAGGACGGTTAGGGTTATGGTACCGTCAGAACACAATATGACATTTCCAGGCTTCAGATCAACAGGGAGCTTCTTGTAACTCATAGCAATTGTATTCTCATCTCCTTTGAAACCATAATCAGTGGTGATGGTGATTTCTTGGCCCTCCTTTAGCTTGATAGGTTTTCCATCCTTTAGAAAACCGGTTCGTATCTCAGGGCCCTGTGAAATCATGACAATGGGAATAAAGACATGAGAAGATCGGCACCAAAAGAAGAAAAAAAAAAGAAAAAACAGCAAAAGATCAAGCTGAAACTTAGCATCGGGGTATAAATTATCTCATTAAGCATTATTCTCCTGGAACTATAGTCGAAGCTAGAAAGGTTTAGTATAGAAAGAAAAGAGGAAAAAAAAAATGAAAGAGCAACATGAATACATTACACACAAGTGACACAACATAGCTCCTATCTCAAAACCCTCAGTAACTAAATTAACTGCACGCAATCTTTTCAAAAACATAATAAAAAGAACAATAACCAAAGTAAATATACAGACATGCAAAAGCTAACTTATAAACATGAAAGAAACACTTGTATGTAGCAACTCTAATCCTGTTGCTGGTACTATCTCACAAACAGAAGAATTAACAAGCCATTCTATAGAGTATATTAAAAGAAAAAAAAAAAGAAAAAAAAAGAGAGAACAATATGCATTTGCACATGCATCGGTCAATGATTGAGCTACTGTTGACAATCCAGTTATTCATAAAGAGAGAATAGCGAACATATCGAAACTTGGATTGAGTGGGAAACATCAACAATCAGTTATTGCATGATATAACTGATTCTACGATATGAAAATGTCAAAATTTGAGAACCTTCATACAAATTCTACAGTACTGTATGTTCTCGTTTTCTGGTTTTGCTTCCAAATCGAAGACCCGACATGGTTTGAAATAACAAAATTCAACAACTTCTCAATTGAGATCATTTTCTTTTTTCCGTGTTGCATGTTCCTTTCATGCCTGCTATTATAAATTCACAAATCTTCTTCATTAAGAGGACTTATCTCACAAATGAATCTAGGCACATAAAAAGCAAACAGGGTACTCGGTTCCACAAATTCCTAAATTCGATTCCGCCGCCATTAACATCATTTAATGGCATAAACTCCTCTTTTTATTCAGTTCATGTGGCACCTGATCTCCACTATACACATAATCAGAGTGTCATTCCCTATCACATTAATTCTTCAGCAACACTAAAAACCATTTCAACAAACACCAAATTGACCACTAAAAACGCCAGAAAAAAACCTAATAAACTAAAAACAAGTACCAATTCACATCTCCCTGACACTAAAACTACAAAAAGAGAGAAAATGAGAGACCTTGGTATCGAGCATGACGGCGCAGAGGATTCCGGTGTTGTGCATGGCGATCCTGAGGTTGTCGAGCGTCTCCTGGTGATACTCGTGGGTGCCATGGGAGAAGTTGAAGCGCGCAACGTTCATCCCCGCCCTCAGCAGCTTCTCCAGCATCTCCACCGACCTCGACGAAGGCCCCAGCGTGCACACGATCTTCGTCTTCGGAACCCTACCATCCTCGGGGATCCCCTTCAACAGCCCCTCGATGCTGATGCTCGCCATTTCTATCTAAACCCTAAAATTTCAACCCCCAAATCCAACTCCCACTCCCCGAAATTGGGAGTAGATACCCGAAGATCGATCCCACTCTCCGAAATTGAGAGTAGATACCTTGAGATCGATCGAAACGAAGAGGATCGGAAACCCTAATCGTTCGATTCGTGGGGTCAACGATGCGGGATTGGAGCGAAGTTTCTCTCTCTGTTGCTGGGGTTTTGAGAATTTGATGGTGTGTTTGCTTCTTCTTGTCTCTTTGCTTTTCGTTGATATTCATTCTCATTCTCATATGAAAAGGGAAAAGTGTATGATGGTTCCTGTACTATCCTAATATTTCATATCCATTCCTCACTGAACTTTTTGAATGACAGTTGAGATGATTAAAGCGAGGGTTACATGGTAAATTTACTAAGTTCATGGACTAAAATGTTTTAAGTATAAACTTTCCGAAAAAAATAACAATTTTGTGATAGTGAAGGGACTGCTCGTACATTTTGACGCTCTATCCAACTGTGGGGAACGTGGGCGGAGAGGGAAAAAAAACTAACGAGGCGAGGCCGTGCCACGTGGACGGACTAGATTTAAGAACTAACTTTGGAGGGAGAGATTGAACCGTTGAGTGGGATTGTAGTGTGGGAAATGTTTTTTTTTTTTTTTTCCAACGGTCAAAGGTGTAGGCAAAACGAAATTTTATTTTAATTTTTTTAAAATTATTTTTCCGGGTGAGTTGCATTGCTGACGAAAATGTGCATCGCCGCCATTGATTCCACTGATTAACGCTTCCTTTGTTTCGGAAATAAGTTTTGGAATAAGATTTTATTCTAATTTTATTCATATATTTTTTTAAAATTTATTATTTATTTATTATTTATTAATATACGTAAAATATTAGTTTTATTTCTTCAAACATCTTAATTATTAAAATAATATAAAAATAACTGAAAGTATAAAAAATATATTTATTTTACTAACTAATTAAGATTAAGTATTTAACTTATAGTTAACTATATTTTTTTATCTGATATTGACGATAGAAATATATATATAAATTTGAATTAATAAATATAAAAAATTAAGTTTTATAAAAATATATTTATTATTTAATATATTTATATAAAACTGTATGAAATTAGCCCTTTAAAATAAGTATAGTGGGAGGAAAATCTGCTACAACACTTTTGACAAGTAATGAGTATAGAGCATCTAGGACAAATAACAAAGCCATTTGATGGGTTTAGCGAAAACAACTAAGGCTTCATTAACTCAAATAGAAGCCATTTGATGGGTTTAGCAAAAGCAACTAAGGCTTTCATTAACTAAAATAGTAATTTTATAACAGTTTTTTTTTTGAAAAATAAATAGCATGTTATTCATTTTATTCATAAAAAAAGATGAATTAGACAATAACAATAAGACAACTCGGTCTCGAAGAAGGTGAGAAAGAAAAAAAAAAAACAAACAAACAAATTTAATTAAGAGAAGAAGAAGAAGAAGATGTTTATAACAGTTTCAAAAAAATAAAAAAAAATATCAGTGTCACTAATAGTTGTTCCACGTTAAGCTATAGAATATCACTCATTTCAAACTTTTCGTGTAGAGTATCATTTTCTGATATTCAAAAATATAGAAACCAAATTATGAAGTTGCTTTCAAAGGTCACATTCCAGATGGTGATGTTTTATTTAAAATTCAAACAAAGAAGGAAGACTTATTTGTCAATAGTTTTTTTTTTTTTTTTCTCCCTCTTTTGAGAGAAAGATAGTATACTGTCCGTTTCGTTTATTTTTAAAATAGACTTAGTCGAAAATATAAAGTGACTAGGCTTCGAACTGAGATCTTGGATATCAATCATCAACTTTTTTGCTACTTGCACTAGAACCGATTGATTATTTATCAATAATTAAAAAAGATAATTTAATCCTTTTGACCAGGTGTTCATCATAGTGTTATTTAATAGTCTCTCTCTCTCTATGTAAGCCTCCTTATTAAAAAATTGAATAAGGCATGTAGCAGTGTCATCATTCACCAAAAAAAAAGAATATTCAAAGTTCATAAAGGATAACCCATACAATCAATTTAATCAAAACTAAAGCAAGAAAACATACAAACATAAACTTTAGAATTTGAAACCCATTTGTCATTGTGTTTAACAAACTGGAGTTACCAGCGTTTTCTATATCCATATTCATCATTTTGAGAACGATAGTAAGAGTGCCAAATAAAGTGTCCATTTATGCAACATCTGAATCTCAGAGCTGTGTTTAGTAAATTTGTCAATTTTATTTTGGAGAATTTCTTCCATCAAATTCTTTTGTTGTCACTCTGAGATCAATTTGGCACGAGATATTTTATTCATGAGAGCGCGCTGGTTGTCGTCCGGCATGGTACGGTATAGTCATGCTTTCGTTTTGATATCTGATACGTTTTGTATGCCGATAGATACGCATGATCTTTCAGTGGCATGATATTTTTTAGTTTTTCTATTTCTAACAAATTTTTATAATACTATTTTGAAAAATTAAAAAAATAATTATAAATATTGGCTATGTATAACTTACTATATATATAATAATTAATATAGTGATAAATTTTTTATATATGTAAAGTAAAATTTACCTATAATTTATAAAGAATAAAAATTAAAAATTGATTATTTTTTAAAATTTTTTAATTTTTCTTTTTTTATATAACTTAAAAAATTATAAAATACAAAATTAGAGAAAATAATTTTTTCTTAAAATATTTATGAAATTTGCAATATTCATCCATATTGATTCAGCGAAGGATATATGATGACTATATTAACTAGAATAGCACTAAAATTGCTCATATAATTTTTTTAAAATTTTGAATTTTTAAAGAAAAAATTAAAAATTTGAAAAAAGAAAAAAATTTTTATTAAACTTTTTTAACAAAAATTGTGAAATCTATCTATAAAAAGTTAATAATAAATCATATGATAAATAATTAAATAAATTTAAATATCAATTACTTCAATTTAGTTTTTTATTTTATTAATATTTTTTATCTTCTAAATCCAAAAATAAAGTTTTAAAATTTTTTTTTAAAAAAAATTTGTTATAAATCTCACACCCCTAAATTTATCAAAAATAGTTAAAAATCGGACAACATAATAACTTAATCAAGTACATCTATTTTAAAAATTTTGTAAACTATAAATAAAATTATGCATAATTTCAATTTTTTTCAAAACAGTGACTTTACAAATTAGAAATATTTAAAAAATATATAAAAAATAAATTACAATTTTTTTTTATTTATCTAATAAGTACATATTCGATTTGTCATTTTTTTTAATGTTTTTAATTAAGATGGAAGTGATCAAAGTAGAAACAAAATAGAAATAAAAGAAATTGAAAGAAGAAATTAGAGATAAAATTATAATAAGAAAAGGGGGAAGAAAAAAAATAGAGAGAAAAGAGCTATGCTACATGTACACTCTATTTGGGATGTACATCCTACACCTAGCTCATCCTAAGGTGGGCATTCATCCACTCGTCACTTCGAAGTGACGAGTGAAGTTCACCCCGCCCTAAGATGGGTGGGGTGTAAAATATACACCTCAAATGAGGTGTACATTTAGCTTTTTCTCTTTAGATATCGCGTTGTCTCGCACGAGTACGATGGCACAAAGATCCCAGCGAGATTCTTCTGTGCCGTGTCTTGGGTCACGATACTAGGGATGTCAACGGATCGGATTTGGGACGAATTTTTAAAAATCCGAATCCGAAACTAACTACCAAATCCGAATTCAAATCAGAATCCGATGGATTTTAAAAATTTATATCCAAACCCGAACCCGACCAAAAATTTAAAATCCGAACCCGAACCCGAACCCGAAAATTCAAACCGAAAACAATAAATTTTTTTTTTCCATGTACAATATTTCAAAATATATTATATTAAATTTAATTTTTTTAAATATAAATTTAAATATTTATATAGACATATATTATATAACGTAAAATTAATTCGGATTCGGATACTATCAAAATTCATATCCAAATTCTAAAACGTCGGATTTTTATTTTTTATATTCATATTCGAATCCATATTCGTTTAATATCAGATAAATTCATTTCGTTCGAATTCATTCGAATAAAATTTTGAATATTCCTATCTTTGACTAAGTTTATTTCGAATATTCCTATCTTTGACTAAGAAAGCCAGTAAAGTCAAAACCTATCATTTTAGGGTGAGGAGAAAACCAATCATTTCATTTTCATGCAAGAGTCCAGTCCTCCATCTTTGAAATATGTAGTTGCTGACAAATTTGAAGGAAGCAAACCAAACACATTTCAAATCTTACTTGTCTAAAACGTAAGGGAACATCTTACATGCAATGTATACTACAAAGGCCTTCATTTTTGTCTGTAAAAATATGGCCTACAGCAGCATGAGCATATACTCTTTCTCTATCCTCCTCTCTCTCCTCTTCTCTCTCTACACCAATCTCTCCACAGCATCAGATACCATCTCCCCAACCCAATCTCTCTCCGGGAACAATACCATAGTCTCCAAAAATGGTAACTTTGAGTTGGGCTTCTTCTCTCCAAGCAATACTAGCAACTATTACATTGGTATCTGGTTCAAAAAAGTCCCCAGGAAAGCAGTAATCTGGGTAGCAAATAGAGAGAACCCAGTTTCTGATTCTTTCTCTTCAGAGCTCAAAATATCACCAGATGGAAATCTAGTTCTCCTCGACGAATCCAAGCTGCAAATTTGGTCGTCGAATTCGACCCGAAAGCCGATCAATTCTAGCACTGCAGTTATTCTTGACACAGGAAATCTCATTCTGAGAAGCCCGGTGAACAGTTCTGAGATAATTTGGCAGAGTTTTGATCACCCCACCGACACTTCGGTGGCCGGAGAGTGGATCGGAATAAACAAGATCACCGGAGAATTCCAAAGCCATATTTCATGGAAGGACCCCGACGACCCCGCCCCGGGACCGTATACGCTCCGGATAGACCCATTCGGGTCCGGTCAGTTCGTCTTACTTTGGAACGAGTCGAAAATATACTGGAAATCCGGAGAATGGACGGGTAATTCCTTCACTTCGATCCCCGGTATGCCGCTGAACACCGATTATAACTATACCTTTGTTGACAATAGTCGAGAAGAGAAATTCCGATATGATCTAAGAGATAAAACTATAGTCACAAGAACTGTGATGAGTGTTAATGGGCAGCAGCAGAGGCACACATGGTCTGAGAGCATCAAAGAGTGGGTCATTGAATGGTCCATGCCTGCAGATCAATGCGATGTCTACGCGGTCTGCGGATCTTTCGGTGTTTGCGACTTGAATGGCGTCGAGAACTGTAACTGTTTGCCTGGTTTCGAACCCGCTTCGTCGCGGAATTGGGATCTCAAGTCTTGGAGTTCTGGGTGTGTGAGGAAAACAAGTTTGAAGTGTTCTAATAAGACGTCCGCGGGCGAAGAACAAGACGGGTTTCGATTGATATCAAACATGGGGTTGCCTGAGGATTCCGAAACACTGAGGGTGGAGAGCATTGAAGAATGCAAATCTGCTTGTTTGAACAGCTGTTCTTGTACTGCTTGTGCTTATGAAAGTGGATGTTTCATTTGGAATGGTGAACTTAGGAATCTTAAGAAACTTTCCGTAAATAATACTGAGGCTATAGATGTTTATCTCCGAATCGCAGCAGCCGAACTTGCATCTCAAAGCACCAAAAACAAACCACATATCGCAATTATGTTGGTCGCGATCGGAGGGGTTCTGATGATACTTTGTGCTGCTCTTGTTTTAGCTTGGAGATGCTATGCAAAAAGGTTGAAAAGAAGAACAGCAGTAGTAACTGATGGATCACTGAAGCTGTTTGATTACGATTATTTGCGACGCTGTACCGATAATTTCTCTAAGAAGCTCGGTGGAGGAAGTTTCGGTTCGGTGTTTAAAGGGGAATTGCCAGATTCTACACAAATTGCTGCGAAGAAACTCGAAGGCTTTCGACAAGGAGAGAAACAATTTCGAACTGAGGTGGCGACTCTAGGATCAATCCAACATGTTAATCTGGTTCGCCTCCGTGGGTTCTGCATCAAAGGAGCCGAACGGATTTTGGTGTATGATTACATGCCGAATGGGTCTCTAGATTCTCATCTCTGCGCAAGCAATTCGAAGAGCTTGGATTGGAAAGCGAGATTTCGAATCATTCTAGGAGTTGCAAAGGCTTTGGCTTACTTACATGAAGAATGTAGAGAATGCATCATTCATTGTGATGTAAAACCTGAGAACATACTTCTCGACTCGGACTTCTCACCCAAGGTGGCCGATTTTGGCATGGCGAAGCTCATCGATCGGAATTTCGATCGAGCGTTGACGACGACACGGGGAACGTTAGGCTATTTAGCACCGGAGTGGATTCTAGGCCTCCCCATTACACCAAAAGCAGATGTTTATAGCTACGGAATGATGCTCTTCGAAATAATCTCAGGTAGAAGAAACACTGAGCCGTTGAAGGATAGAAGTGTTGGGTATTTTCCTTTATGGGCTGCGAAGAATATCAGCGAGGGCGAGGTTCTAACACTGTTAGATGAGAGATTGGAAGGTGCAGTTGATATGGAGGAGCTTAAAAGAGCTTGCAGAATCGCGTGTTGGTGCATCCAAGATGTCGAAGCTATTAGGCCGACAATGGTGGAAATTGTTCAAATCCTCGAAGGAGCGAAGGAGATCGGCGTGGCTCCGATACCGAGGTCTCTTCAGCGACTTGTGGAGGATCAATATCTAAGTATCTACTCTACCAGCTAGTCGTTGATAGTACCGAAAACAAGGTAAAGAGTAGTATCTATCTACATTGAATTGTCCCTTTATGGATTGTTGGATGTGTGTGGGAAAAAATAGCAGTAATTGAATTCCCAATTTGATGTCTTATGTGATCTACAGTGTCTTATTAAGTGCCATTTGAAAATCAAGCATATACAAGAATCCAAGAGAGGAATAAGTAAATGGAAAAGATTTTCCAAAGAGACAAGCAATGAAGTAGTAGAACTTTTAGGTTTGGGTAGAGAACCTCTCAGATCACACTTAGAAACAGCAAAAAATGTAGTAACTCAGCTGAACTCAGCTGAACTGAACCGACAAAAAAGACTACTGATCGAGAATTTTGCACAATCCTTTCGACGAAGCGAACAACTTTACTAGCAAGTTCGCATGAGAACGTCATCTTGAAGACAAATATACAAGAAAAAAAAACGTATAACAGGATTAAGAACATCTGTTTATTTTGAACCAGGAAGAAAAGTAAAATGGACCACCTGTTTGTATACGAAGACAACTTGTACAGAAAAGTTGATGCAATTTCTACAAGTAAAATTGATGGTAAATTGCATGTTTGAGGTGCATGATGCTTTGGTCCTCAAATTTTAATTTGCTATAATTTTCGGCTCAAACTTTTAGACTTGTTACAATCAAATCCTATAACCCAATTTAGTTGACTAAATATTTAATGTGTACTTACCAGAGATGTGATGTAATAGTATTGTAATTGATGATACACTAACTATTAAGATGTCAATTAAATTGGATTGTAGAATTTGATTGCAAAAATTTTAAAAGTTCGAGCCAAAGTTGCAATGAATTTAAGTTTGAGGGCCAAAGTGTCACGCGCTTCAGAGTTTGAGGACCAAACACGCAATTTACCCTAAAATTAACTGTACAAACCCTTCGAATACAATGCTACAGGTTATCAGAGACCTATGCTACATGTTCACCAATTCAAGCTAGTCAATAGCAATCGTGTTATCTCTATCATAGTAAGAAAACCAATTTTCACAGCATCACGGTGTCCAATTTTCGTAGTCTCTCTTCTCATTTCACGTCCTCGTGTTTTCTCGCATTTTCTCAACAATATGCCGACTTTTTCCCTCCAATTTTCGCATAGTCTCTCTTATCATTTCACGGCTTTGTGTTTTCTCGCATTTTCTCAACAATATGCCGACTTTTTTCCTCAATATGGCGCCTCTTCTCTTCTAGCTTATCCCCCATCCTCTTTCCGAAATCCATCATCCTGGCTCGCCGACCCATTCTTTTCTGCCTTGCATCCTCTCCAGGAGATAATTGCTCTTCTACTGCCACTATTGCCCTTGTTGATGAATTTACAGGGTAGTCCTCTCCTGTCTCACTGTTACTTTCTTGTTGGCTGTTCATCCCTAACAATGGTATCCTCAACTCCTCATTTATTCCGGCCAAAGAACTACGAGAATTCGAAGACTCTGCAGGGAATTCCTTGGGTATTTGTTGAACATCAAGTATAGTTTTCAACACATCATCTTTCTTCCCTAAAGAGTGAGTAGGACCGGTTTTATCCTCTTTACTACTCTCAACCTTCAACTTAGCTTCCTCAGATTGCGAGGTCGAAGCATTAAGCCCTCTCATATCAACTGGCTCTTGATTTATAAATATAAATGGAGCAATTTTGTGTGGAACCCAATCATCCTTCTCTGCTAGCATCCATGGGATGCAGATACTTTCACAGTTTGGAAGTACTAAACTTTCGCGAAGTGCAGCCTGAAAGAATAACAATTATAACATCAATTTCACAATTATATGTTATTAAGGAATTACTTAGGCCCATTGAAAAAAAAAAAAAAAATCGCCTATTTTTGACGGTGTAATGATTTACGTGTTTGCAACTTTAGCCACTAGTAATCTTCAAGAACCAAACTACCACTCTACTACTGGACCATGATGCACAGTTTTGAATGATTGATGCATATTTTTTTTGAATGATAATGCACAGCTTCAAAGCATGCAACCGCGGTTCCAAACCAAGCATCGTTGTAGTTGACGGGCAATTTGGTCCTAATAGTTGAACAGTGGGTTAAAGTTGCAAAAACAGAAAAAATACACCCTATTAACTGGAGGAGGATTTCCTTCCAAAAGGTCTATATTGACAATATACCAAGCAATTCTGAAGAAATATGCAAGTCATTCGAAATGGCAAGGTAACAAATATATGATTAAGTGACTATTCCCAAACTACCTTAAATTTATTGCTGATCAGTAAAGCTATGTGGCTGCTCGTGATTTTGCGATCACCAACTGAAGACTCCAAGTTCCAGTCTATTTCTGGCATAGATGTAAAACCATACCACAGTTGATCAGAAGGTGGTGGCTTTATGTGCAGCCGTAGAGTTCCTCGTACTGATGTAATCTTTATTGCCAGCGACAATGGTACCTTCATGATAATAAAAAAAAAATTTAACATAGATCAGCTCTCTTGATAAGCACTAATACTAGAATTCATTTGTCTAACATCCTATAAGGTAGTGCTGCATCCCTTTCTAAAATTTTGATAATAAGGCCCTAAAAACATCTTAGGGGGTTAATATTAACAGAAATAAGTAAAACAGCCAAACTTTCAGGAAAAATTATCATTTATAGTTAAAACTTTCTCTGCCATGCTTCCTCTAATCCAACAAAGCAATATTTACAAGAGGTGAAAAAAAGGTAGAAAAACCTGTGAAACTTGTTCAGCAAATGAATGTAGAATACCCTTCCACCTTGACATGTAACCTGAAGTCCAACCTGAGCTCTTTGATTGTCTCAACCCATCTGGTACAGAAACATATTACTTCACATTGATAAAAATAAAATCAACTTATATTATGCTAAACCAAAATGTAAGCCACACAGAATTCATTGTCTTAAAGACAAGAATCCTATGTTTTGAAGATAGTCAATACATTAATAGAGACTTCCTAATTAACAGAGCGATCACAAATGAAAGGTCCACATACAACAAAAACTAATCAATATACGAGCTTATTATTACTTCTCTCTTTCTTTTCTAATAAACATTGATAATATCAGTGTAACAACAATTCGACTTTTATAATAGAAAAGACTCAGACCTCAGAGATAAATTTTTTATTCACTCACCTACTTCATCTTTATTCTCTATTTGAGCAGCCAGGTCTCCAGAAGATTTAAATTGATTTCCATAATGCTCAATGCCCTCAAGAAGATCAGAAGCTACTGCCCCACTAGAATCTGTTTCAAAACTTTTTTCGATCATGTCCTTTTGCAACTCAGGTTCACGAACTTCAAGCCTCGTCACAATATCCAATATTATGCCACCGGAGTATTCAAAATCAACTTCCACAGCCCACGCCTCATTCAAGTTCATTGGAAGATTTTTCATTTTGTGAATATAAGGTGGGAGATTTCCGATATCAAATCCAGTGCATGTAACTTCACCAATGTATGCAGGTGTCCTCATATTTGACAGTGTTCGCTGCTCATTATTGAAAAGAAAGGGGGGAAAGTTGAAATATTTACACAAATGCACCTATAAAATTAGCTTTTTACAAATATAAATCTGCAAAATCTGAATTTTCGATATGCCTCTCAAAATTTAATTTCTTGATAAAAACTTGTACTAACAAAACATGGACCACAGAACTTCAAATAAGGGTACCTTTGTATGAAACTGCTTTTTAAAGGGGCATACACAAAAGTTCGAAGTTTTACAAGAGTATATATGTAAAGATACAAAAACCCAGTTTATGTTTGAAGAGTGCACATTGTAAATACCTGAAAGCGTGCTTTGATGGCGCTGTTTATCACATCACTTCTTTTGGCATCAAAAAATAGCCGTGAAAATAACAGGTTCCAACAAAGTGTACCCTCATCACCAACAAACTTATCATCAAAAGCTCCATCAGAAGATATCAGGGGCTGGACTTTAGAGCCCAAAGAAGTTGGCGAACTAGGTTGCGCAAGGTCTTGCAAAGAATTGCTGGAGGATTTCTCTTCTTGAGAACTCTTTATAAATGAATCAGTTGACGATATGCCACGCAACTTTTCAACAATTTTTCTTTCACCTCGTGAAGATGAATCGGTAGTGGTTTTAGTTTCTAAACCAGATTTTGTAGAAGCTTTTTTGGCAAGTTTTTTCAGGAAAAGGCGAACTTTTGAAGACCCAGTTGTCTTCTGACTAGTTTTGTCTGCATCCTCGCCAAAAAATACCGAGTGCTTAAGGAAGAAAGGGTATTCAGCATTCAACAAATCTAAATAATTGTGAAATTCTTCACTTAACTGCTTATACCAAAGCCATTTAGCCCTATCAGGACAAGATGCAAGGCGAAGTGCTTTGCACCATGATTCCTTCTCCCAAGATGTGTCAATGTACAAATAGCATGTTTTACTTCCATTACAAAGCTTTGATTCTTTACTTTCCAATCTGATAGGGTACCTCTTTGCCCTGCAAATAAAAGTCACAAGCAATATTAGTTCTTAAAATATTCTATAAGCCAAGTATTCTTTGGAGATTCTTTGCATTGCTCTATCAGAGAGGTGTATATACACATAATTTATTTCACAAAGGAAAATACAAACGAAAGCTCTTAGAAGTCAATTTACAAACAGTATGCATCTTCAAATAGTACTAGAATTACAAGTTACGTCTTGCAATATTTCATACTATAATATGCACTTAAAATAGAAAATTACCCCAGAATAATTAAGTACAATATGTGCGTCAAGTGAAAAATTCCTGCGTAAGCAGGGTTATGGTATACACTCACCACTTACGCGAAGATAGGTTTGAAGCAGAAACAGCAACAACTGTGCAATCCAAGAGATCAATAGTTGTAGAACCATCTGTATCTATTAAGATGAGAGAGTGGTCTTTAATTTTGGCGTACTTTTTTACAGGACAGACCTCCACAATATTTTTCTTCTTCTTTGGATCCTTGGAAACTCCAACAGGTAATCCATCAGTACTAATCTTTGGAACCTTTTCTGGTTCTAACACCCAAACAAAACCCTGTTATCAGAAAGATAAACGACGTATAAGTTTGTTCTTGCTTATGACTAGACAAAAATGTGCATTTGTATAGAGGAAAAAAGGCTAACAATAGTTCTTTTGATACAGGAATGTTAGCATGAAGGAAGAGGAGTGTTAGCCCAATGGTTTGTCAAGTTCTCATGGGTAATATTTCAGCAATAACTAACTAAGTTAGGTCCATATCAAATGGTGTCCAAAAGCAACAGTGCATGTACCAATGCAAAACATCAAGGGGAAAAAACAAAATAGAAGCTCCATTTCTGCATCTTCCAACATAAGACTAACCTTAAAAAAGGGGCAATACTAATTTTATCATTACAAACCAACAGTAAGCATGCCCAACAATCAGTAGTAATGTTTATGCTATCAAAGATGCGTAAAAGCCAAGTAGGCTCCTCTACAAAGATATCTCTACTTTACTCGAGCCAATTAACTACTACAAAAGTTATACTGATGCTAAAGTTCACCATCTTCATAAAGTACATTTACTATTGAAAGAGTCCTATGCAAGAAACTGCATAGTATATTATCGTACACCAAATTCTCATCGATTATACAGCAAATTTCTTCTTCTTTCTTCTTTTTTTTTTTGGTTTTTCAACTGCATTTCTTCCTCCTCAAACCCAGGTTCCCAAAATTAACACTAAAAACTAAAATCTACCAAAATTAACGAAAAAAAAAAACCCTCGTTCCAAAACATCCACACAACTATAAACTGATGAGTAATCTCAAATTCTTAGCATATAAAACTAATCAGAAATTAGTAGAAATTTGACATAAATCCTAACAAGTATAGGTCTTACAAATGCCCAAAGTAAAACCCTAACCTGCTTGTTAACCGGGTACGTGATCTGGCGCTCGCCCTCGAGATCACGGCACTCGCGCGGCTCCGGCGCTGCGAACCCCGCCTTGCTCCGCCGCAGCCGATCGAGAACCCACAGAAGCGCCAACGCCTCAGCGGCGACGAGGGTCAGAAACCCTAGGAGGAACCCTAGGGAGAAGGAGACGATCATGGCGAGGGTTCGAGGAGGAGGAGGAGGAGGAGGGAGAGGGGAGTGTTTGGGTATAAGCCCGAATTTTGATGCAATGGCGAAAGGGATCGGAGCGGAATAAAACGGAGAGAGTGTGCGAAGAAGGGGATCGGGATCGAGCTCGAGCTACGCCGCGTAGATGGGGGGTAAAATCGTCAATTGCATTTGCACTTACGTAAAAATTAAATTAAAATGTTGATTACACTACGATTAGGTGGAAATCAACTGTTCAAAATTTAATTAGAGAATAATTCATAATTAAATATTGTGTGATTCGGATTCATCATACACTGCAAGTGAGATTGGATGGTAAATTATATTAGAATAGATTACAGATTCAATTCAATTAAATTATATGAGCTATGAAAATTGTGATTAACTTGTGAAAGAAGTGGAAAAAAAAAATGAGGGAAAAAAAAATCTGATATTATTAGGTACAATCTTGCATGCACATGGTCTAATATGTTCCCAAAGTGGTCCATATTACAAGGCCTATAAGTTTTTTAAAAATAATAATAATAATAATAATAATAATAATAATAATAGCATGCTACCGCTTCATTTATAAGGTAAATGAATTAGGCTACAGCAGTGAGACAACTAAATCTCAAAAAAAATAAAAAATAATAATAATAATACTGAATCACCGCGAATCACAGCTAACTAGAACTTGTAAAAACTGAATCACAGCGAATCCGAAAAGGTTGGAGTACCCGATAGTAATGTACAAAGCAACAAACTACCAGATAGTTCTTCTCCATTCCAGAAAGAGTTGGAGTACCAGGTAACCCATAGGAAATTGTAAACATCTACAAGATTCTCAGCTTCTCAACAAAATGCAAATGAGGGACTTTGGAGTTTGTTTTATTTACTGAAATCTTAAGTTGTTTCTGAAGAAGTTGAAGTCATGGTGTACTGCTCCCAATTGTGTCAACCAAGAACTCGCAGCTTTGTAGAGAGTGGTGATCCTTTGAGCGTCGGAATTTCCCGGATTCCTCCATATGTTCCCTTGCATTTTATACGTCGCGAGCCCGAAAGGAGAGAGAGTGATCGTCTTGTTCCGATTCAGTTCGCCTCCACCTAGACAAGCTAAACCGCCTCGACTAGTGCTTCCTTTCGTGTCGCAACCTGCATCGTCTGCAGCAGTTTAACAATGACATTATATTATGTACGTGTACCACCTCAATAGTTCTATATCGGATATGACGGAGATTACAATTTGACCCAAACGAGTTATTAGTATACCCTCAATAATAATAGAGTGAGATGAGCCAATGTTGTTTACAGGATATATTTATCTGGATTATTCTAGTAAATGTTTCTCTTGATGTAAAAAGGAAAAAATCACCACACTAAAGCAGTTCAAAACTAAACTTGGAAGCTATATCTGCAGCAGTTTCGCGTTTGGACAATGAATCAGAACTTGGTTAAAGTTTTACTTCGGCAGGTTTCGATCTCTGCAGGTTCTAATTTCCAATCGAAAGCTGGTTTTGTAGTATAAAAGTTTGTGTGTGGCTCTGGATACCAAGAGAAACAGTTTTACAGCAGATAAAAGTATGATTAGAAAACTTTCGATCCGTCAAAGGATTTTAAGAAAAGTGCTTGGGTACAAAAATATTAGCACAATAGCTTTATAACATGGGATTAAGCAAAACAGAACAAATTCGGATTCGCATACCTTGGAATATAGAGGAGAGATTATGATAAGTTAGGAAGCACGCGTCGAGATCCTTTGAATTTCCAGGAGCAGTAATAGCATATATAGGGTACCTAATCAAGAAGAATAGGAGATATTACGAATTACATTTACCAAAGAAGAAGAGCTGTATCTATGAAACGCGCGTACAGATGCGCCGAACAAAAAAAGGTTCGAGGAACTTTTGTATCGATATTAAAATTTGAGTGACTTGTCGTAAAAAAAAAATTCCATTCTAAGAACCAAGAGAAATACCATGCAATGGACATCCAGCTCGCAGGTGAAAGTTCGATGCTCTTGAATGTTGTCAAACCTGGATGATCTCGAGCGAGTTCGTGCACCTAGTAAACAATAAATAAATAAATATATATATATATAATCATGATAATAAAAATAACTTATGATGATAACAATTAAGCAACATCGCCTATAGCACAATTCAGTACCTTGTCTATAAATGTAACCCGTAAATGAGGAGGAAGATGCTCCGAAAATTCAAAGTATAAGTGGCGTTCCCTTGGCGGTAACGAACCGTCGAGGTCGTAAACCGAGTCATCAGATACCGCATCCCACGACCTAGAAAGCCTCTCGCTTGTGCTGTCGTCGCTCCAGGAATCGCTCTCGCTCTCCTCAGGCCCATATCTTGAAAATAACAACCATGACAAAGTTCGCTTCAGCCTTTGCGCAGAACACTCGGCGCACATTTGGCCTTCTTCTTTTTTTTTTGGCTCTTTCTCAAATTCTATAAGGTTGAAGGCACATAGAAATGGCTTTACTTGATTTCTCAATTATGAATAGCTTAATAACTGTAAATTTGTGTGTTTCGTTAGATAACATAAAACGAGAATCCGTTAAGCTCTCCTTATACCTTCAACCAAATGGAATGCGACGAGCGAAAGCTGAAACAAAAGAACATAAACAATATTATTGCGCAACTCAACAAATTGATTCGACTAGCGACCTAGATGTAGTCTGAGATTTGTTGGTATAGATCTGAACAGCGGATAGCGATGGATTAAAATATTGGACTACGGTTTCGCCGTTGTTTAGGACGACGGGGACGCCGAGGCCATAGGCGCTGCACTCGGCATATAGTTCCCATAGATCCTCAAGGTTGAAGCACTCTATCAACTCTTTCCCTTCGAATTCACAGAGGCTACTTGTATCTCGAAAACATGCCTGTGTTCATATTGACATAGCACCAGGTGAAACTACAAGCTGTTGCCAAAAGTTTCTTAAACAATTGAGGATAAAACTATATATGTGATGGAAATGGAGGATTGCATGTTTGGCAATGGAAAGAAAAACAATTCGAAAAAGAATGTTAAAAGTGGCTGGAAAAAAACTGTTTTTCGAAGAAAAAAAAATTCCATAATCAACACTCATTTCCGCAGCTAGGGAGGTGTGAATTAGCGGCAATCGCTGCCGCTTGGTGGACCTTATGGTTGGAGCGGAACAGAAGAATCTTCGAATCGAAGAAAAAATCGCTAGAACTGCTGGTCTCCGATATTAGATCCCTCCGGAATTTGTGGGCAGTGCACTGTTGTTGACCTTTCTCTCTTTTTTTTTCTTTTTTTTCTTTTTACCTGAGGCCCCAGCTGCCTCCCCAGTAGCCCAATTCATACTTTCTAATGAATGAAGCGATAGCATGCTACTATTCACTCAAAAAAAAAAAAAAAAAAAAATTGAAAAATGAAAACATTACTTTTCCATAAATTCTAGGGAATAAAAAACCAAACAACATTTTTCTTTTTTTCTTTTTTTTTCGCTTCTCGTTAGCGGGTCGAGACCCAGTTGTCTCAGTTTGTAGCCAAATTCATTACTTAAATGAATGAAGCGGTAGCATTCTACCTTATTCTCAAAAAAAAAAAAAAAAAACCAAACAACCCTAACTAAAAGACAAAATTGATAGGGTCATACTGAACACAATCAAGTTACCAAAAAGAAAAATGTGAATACAAAAAGAACCATCTTTTTTAAATATATATATATATATATATATATATATATATATATATATATATATATATATATATATATATATATATATATATATATATATATACATACATATAAGTCCACATTAACCTATATATATAATCTTTGTATATTCCAAATATACTGAGTATTAATATAAAAATATAAAAACATCATAGTTTAAGTTTTTTATAGAAAATTAACAATTGTTTTATATTTTTTTTGTGAGATGATTCTGACTTCGAGTCATGCTAACATAATTGATTTTCTTTGTGCGGATATTGTTAAATATAAAAATATTTACTTCTTGAATTTGATTGGATTTCCTAATTAATTAGCCTCTTCATCATTTTATAAATTATTTTCTTTACAAGAAATGATATATTAATTCTTTTCTATTAATGAAAATATTAATTTTGATGAAAAATTTTATAAAGCATTAAAAAAAAAAATAGAAACAAAACAAACCTATTTGAGATATGAGATTAGTATCAACACATACTACAAAATTCACACTACACAACATGTATAGAACCACACAACCAGTATTAAAAAAAAAAAAAAAAAAAAGGGAAAATAAACACATGGAACATGTTCATAAACATGAATTAATTGAAAAAAAAAAAAAATCACATAGAATAAACAGGACAAAAAGATAAGTGCAATGTGATTATTATAAAAGAATAGGTAAAGTTTTTTTTTTTAAAAAAAAAGAAAGTATAAATTGAAAAAATAATGGGAAAATGATGAGAAAGGACCAAAAAAAAAAAAAAAAAAAAAAAAAAAAAAACAGAAAAATCACCTTTGGGAGAGAATACGTTGGCACGGAGGGTGTCGCACATGCGAGGAAGCTCTCGAGATTAGAGTGCCTTTGCCGATTTTCACCCATCACCCCCCCTACTATTACAAAATTACAAAATGCCCCCTTTCTCTGTTTTTTATTTTTTATATTGCCCCAAAACAGAGATAAAAAAAAAGTTAGAAAAATCCCTTCTTTTTTTTTGGTCCTAGGGGAAAAAAGATCCAAGAAAACCAAAACCACTAGTAAAAGAGCAAGAACAAGAGATCACACAAACACAAACACAAACACAAACACTCTCTCTCTCTCTCTCTATCCATTGCCCACCCACATTTTATCATAAAAAATGAAAACAAACCCAATTCACCTCATGGTCTCATCAAGTAACCAAGCTAGAGAGAGAGAAGAGAGAGAAAAAGGGGGGAGAGTGAGAGAGAAAGAACCTAATAAGAAGAAAAGTAAGGGCTTTGGTTGCAATTTGCAAGCTACGAAATGGGTCCTTCCTTTATTTTTTGTGAACAGCTTCTGTGCATAGAGTAATGGAGGTGGTATATATATAGGCAAAAAATGAATAAAATGGTCCCCCTCAACTCTCGCTGTATTAAACTTTGGTCCCTGCTGTTTTTCTCCTATATTATATTTAGTCACGGATTGTTAGAACTCCGGTTTAATTCATGAATCAAACCAAGAATGAAAAAAATAAAAATAATAATAATAATAATATTTTACGCTAAAATTCAATAAATATTTATTTTTCGAAAATAGTATAGCATCAGTTGATAATTTTTTTTCAGTCCTTAATTTTATTTTATTATAGGTTTATTACTACATACGAGTAGTAGTGATGCAAATGGACCTGAATTGGTGCATCTTTCGTTCGATCCGTTCCAAATAATTTGTCCTGATCTTTTAAGTAAATATATTTTGATTCATTAAAATTTTACTAAAAATTATTTTGCATCCTGAATTATTTTGAATGAAACGATAAATAAAAGCAAAAAAAATAAAATTAAAATTAATTAGCTTATATTGAATCCCCACCGTTTCGACAAAAAAAAAAAGAAAAAAAGAAAAAAAAAAAAAAAAAAAAAAAGGGGGAAGAAGCGGATCACATCCCTCACTCCCCCAGGATCCGCTCCGTTTGTATCTCTACATAAATGAGTCGCTCACAATAATATAATTATTTTTTTTAAGATTATATTTAATTCATATATAAATTAAAATTATTTATTTCAGAAATAAATATAAGTTTAGAAATAAATATAAATAAAATTAATTTTATGTTTCAATAAAAATTAGATTATTTCTAGAAATAAGAAAAATAGTGTTTGAATAATTAAATTAAAATAGTGAGAATAAAAATAATTATAATTTTAAATAATAATATTTTATCTAAATAATTAACATAAAAAATTAATTAATTAATAGTTTAATTATTATTTGATAATCTTGAATATTAATTGATAAAATAATTAATAATAATAAGTATTATTAATAAATAATTTAATTTATTATAAATAATTTAATAAATTAATTAGTTAATTATTTAATATTTAGATAATTAGATTAGTATAAATATTAGATTAAATAAAAAGTTAATACAATAATTAAAATTATATTTACTTTAATTAAATTTATTCTCAACTAATTGATAAAATAATTAACAATAATAAGTATTATTAATAATAAATAATTTAATTAACTATAAATAATTTAATAATTTAATTAGTTAATTATCTACATATTTAAATAATTAGTTAATAAAATAATTAGATTAGTTAAAATATTAAATTAATTAAAAAAATTAATACAATAATTAAAATTATATTTACTTTAATTAATTTTATTTTTAAATAGGAATCAGTTTTATTTGAGAAAAAAATTAAAACAATAGTTTTAGTTTATAAAGACGAAAATTATTATTTTCATTCATAATTAAATATTTTTGAAAACGAGACTGAGATAAAATCTTATTGGAGATTTTATTTTCGAAACAAATAATATCTTAGGATCACGAGTTTCCCCTTGTCGTGTTTCACATTATCGTGTAAAATTCATAATAAATTTTTTCTACAGTAAGGATCTTCGCATTAAAGACCGAGAGAAATTGGTTTTGAAGTAAAGTCAACAGCCAAAAAATGCGTGTTTTGAACTTGAATAGCTGCTTGTTGATAGTTTTTTTTTTTTTTTTTTTTTTTTTTGAAACAATGATAACACGCTATTTATTTTATTTAATTAAAAAATAAACTAAACTTACATAAGTGACACAACAGAGTCTCAAAAACAAAATCAAAAATACCAATAAAAAAAATAATAAGTGAGACAGTAAGTTGATAAGATTATTCAATTGTGTTACCAATTAATTCACACTCTATAATTGAATATATATATATAAACAGTATTTTTTTACTGATATTATATTATAATATATTAATAATTCGGTATGTTCAAAATACTCAATCAAAGTATTTAAATTTATTTATTATTATTATAGTACTTAGTCTTATATTTCTGTATATAATTTAATTTTTATCAAAAATAAAAATATTGAGAAGTTGTAGACTCTTTCTTTTTGAAACTTAGAATTACTAGGCCATCATAATCTTAGTTTTGTTAAATATAAAATTAAGCTGCAGCGTATTGTCACAAACTTAAATAAAATTGTTTAAAAAGTTCGCGCGGCGCTCGTCTTCCTTCGCGAAGTGAGCAAGCCTACACCATCTCTTGTGAACTTGGACCTACTCACCCAGAGTTGAAGTGCAAGAGAGAGGGAGAATTTAAAGAAGAGAAATTATATTTCTGGAATTAGAAAAGTACAACTGTTTCTTTCTTGTTCTATGGGGGGTGGAGGTCACAACCTTTTATAGATCACTCGCTGTCCAAATGCCTAATGAAAAGATGTCAAGTGGCGTACAAACATAAGCTACAAGTGGAGGCTACGAGCTCCCAAAAATTCTACATTTATTACTCTAGAAACTTGAAGAAGCTTATGACTTTTCGACTTCCGCGTCTGATGTCTTGAGATTCGAAAAGAAGCTTCTAGATGTGTCTTGAGATTCGAAAAGAAGCTTCTAGATGTATATAGTAAAACCTCACGAAGTGATTTCCCTTTGGAGTTTGGTAATTTTGCAAAGAAGAAATCCGCACAAAAAATTTAGTCCACGAGAGTATGCGCTCTCTCTCTCTCTCTCTCACTCAGTAGCACTAGGTTATAATGAGGAGTGATCTAAAGCGTGAGAAAATAAGTGCAGTAAATTAAAAGTGTTTTCTAGAGTGTGTTTGTTTTCCTCATTCATATCAGAACCTCATCCCCACCAACTAATTTTAGTTGCCTCTTTAATTCTCCATATTTTTGTTAGTTGGGACCACACTACACAGAGATGGTGAGACACAAAAATCCACACTATCACACTCAAATGGGACAATTCCATTCAATGATCATGCACTTCTTTTTCTATATTCTGGTTATTCTATCACTAATATAAGGTTCTGTAACTGCTTTATATAATAACAGTATTTAAATATTTGATAAATAAAGATCTTCAAACTGAAGTTTTTATTTCTGCTGTTACAGAAATTTGTCTAAAACTTATTTTAATTAAGAAATTATCAGTAACTTTTAGAACAATTCTATTCAGCAGTAGTGTCAATATATATACTGATGCAGCACACTCAGGTACCATAAAATATTCTAAGGATTTTTTTTGAAAATGACATTTTAAAAATTTGTATTTTTGAAAATGATCCTACAAAATTTGTATTTACAAAAATGACTCTATGGGTGCCAACTCTGCGCCACATGTGCACGCCACGTGAATTGAACACGCGATTTCAAATCGCGTGTCTAAACAGATAGAGAGAGAGAGAAAGAGAGAGAGAGATAGAGAGAGAAAGGTCGCGGCGCTCCATGAGGGAGCGGAGGCGGTCGCGGCGCTCAATCTCTTGCTCGCCGAAGGTGGTGACGGGCTCGCCGAGGCGGCGGAGTCGGGCGCGCACGGCGGAGTCGTTGGTGGGCACGGCCATGGCGTAGGCGCGGCGCTTCATGAGGAGCTCCTACGCGGCCTTCTCCTGTCGCTCCCGGGCGAGGCGGCTCTCCTCCGAGGCCTCGTACTCGTCGGTGCCATCGCCGCCGCCGCGGGGGACGGAGCCCTCGCGGTCGGAGTCGGAGGCCCCGCCGCCGCCGCCAGCTTGGGAGCGGAGGGCGGCGACGGCGGGAGGAGGGGGGATGGCGGCGATTGGGGGAGGAGCAGGGAGAGAGGCGATGGGGAGGGATTAGACACACGCGATTTCAAAATACGTATCTAAACACGCGGTTTCAAACCACGGTTTAAACACGCGATTTAAAATTACTTGCTCAACTTAATCCGACTCAGATTTTTTCGTTCACGTGGCGTGCACACGTGACGCACAGTTGGCACCCATAAAATTATTTTAATAAATACAAATTTATAAAATTATTTTAAAAAATATAAAATTTTAAAGAATCATTTAAAAAAAAAAGCTCCATATTCTAAGTATGAATGGTAGACAAAAAGGTGTGGCCTAGTCTGTGTCAACAGCTCTTGTAAGTCACATACGGCATTAAAATGTTCCATGTTGATACCATGAAATGGGTCATCACAATAATTTAATTATCTAATTTCTAACCACTATATGTGGAACAAGATGGCGACGAATTAATGCATTTAGCACCGAATAATGGTAACTAGTGAAGGTATCGCGTTGAGGCGAATAGATATTTTGAATCAATAACGATAAAATTAAAAAATATAAAAATTTATAAAAATTAAAACATTTTAGTGTGAAGTTCAAATTCCAGTGAATTGTTATTAGAAACAATATACAAAGGCGTCAACTATAATAATGTGCTCAATAAATATCAATTGAAAGAACATTAAAAATAAATGATTTGAATAATAAGCCGCCAAAATTTGCCACAATAACTAACTAAATTTTTATAAACCATCCATATATTCTAATTTTGATTAATTAAGTATTAAACATAACAGCAAAAATAAACAACAATATGATAAAAAAATAAATCCCAAGACAAATAAAAAAAAAAATAAAAATGAAACCCTATAGAAATTTTATCTAAGTACTTCTTTTTAATTCTCGAGCATCCGCATGTCTCTTCTATAGCAAAAAAAAAAAAAAAAAGAAAAAAAATCAAACAACAAATTTAATTGTAATTTTTCACAAAGAAAAAATAAATAAATAAAAAAAATACAACATGAATATTGCAAACTACAATCAAGTACATATTCTAACTTAAAAAAACTCTCCGCTATTTACACGGCAATGAGCAAATATGAATGAATAATTAAATAAATCACAAGTAGAAAAATCTAATCTTGAAATCAAAATATTAGAAAAAAAAATAAAATTGAAAAGAAAATAGAATAATGGAAAGAACAATTAAATAAAATCCAGCAAAAATAAACAACAATGTAATAAAGAAACAAACCCTAGAACAAAGAAAAATTAAAACCCATACAGAAATTCTATACGCGTATTTCTTTCTAATTCTTGCGGTCTTCGCACGTTTCTTCTCTGTATAAGTATAACAAAAAAAAAAGTTAAAAAATGTTAAACAAATTAGTCAAATTTGACTGTAATTTTTCACAAAGGAAAAAATATTAGAAAGATTAATACTTTAAAATAAAATAATGTATAATTTATTTGATGTAAAATATTTAAATGACTTTTTTTAATGTAAAAAATTCATTGCAAATTTACCATAGGACACGTACGTCTTATAATGTGTTCAGCTAGAAGAAAAATAAGGGGTGAAACATATAGCGATTGTAGCGAGTGTTATATGATGTTATTGAGGATTAATGTAACGTAATTAAAATTTTAAAAAATAAAATAATCAAAAAAATAATTAAGAAAAATTCAACGAAAATAAAAAACAATGTGATAAAGAAAAGATATTAGGATAAATCAAAATGAAAAAAAAAATGAAACTCTTATAAAGATCTATCCAGATATTTCTCTTTGATCCTCGCGGCCTCCGCATGCCCCTTCTCTGCATAATTATAACAAAAAAGAAAATGAAAAGAAATCAAACAAATTAGTCAAATTTGATTGTAATTTCTCACAAAGAAACAAAAAAAAAAAAAGAAAAAAAAAAAGAAAAAAAAAAATTAGAAAAAAAACATAATATGAATATTACAAGCTACAAACCAAGTTAACGTAAAAGAATTCACCATTTACCTTACAATGAGCAAATATGAACGGACAATTAGAGAAACACATATAAAAAATTTTAATTTTTGGATTAAAATATTAGAAAAAAAATTAAAATTGAAAGAAAAATAGAATAATCGAAGAAATAATTAAAGAAAATCCATGTAAAAAATCTAATTCTGAGATAAATTAGAACGAAAAATTAAAATTGATGAAAAATAATTAAATGAACAATTAGGGAAAACCTATTTAGAAAACTTTAATTTTAGAATCAAGGGAGTAAAAAACGGATAGTATAATTAAAAGGGATAAATATAGAAAACTTATATTTCGAAAAAATTAAATTTTGGAATAGGAAGGGAGGAGAGGGGAAGGGATCCAAGAGAGGAAGAGAACTTGTAGATGAGGAGAGAGAGAGAAAGGAAAATGGAGGGATACGATGGAAGAAAGATTCATAAAAAAAAGAACGTAGAAGATGAGAGATTGGGAAGATGAGGGGTTGTGATGTAAGAAATAAAAGAGAGAGTAAACAACTGATAAAAAAAAAAAAAAAAAAAAAAAAAATTCAAACTATAAAAAATGTGTCAGTCATTTAAAAATATGAGAATTAATATAAAGAAAAAGTTGGAAAGATGAGGGATTGTGATGTAAGAAATAAAAGAAAGTGTAAACAACTCGTAAAAAACAAAAAAAAAAAAAAAAATTAAAATTATAGAGAATGCGCCACTCATCTAAAAACATGAGAATTAATAAAAAAATCTCAAACTATGGAGAATGCGCCACGTCATCTAAAAACATGAGAATTAATATAAAGGTATAGATAGATAGCAGCGTCGTAGAAACAAAAAAAAAAAAAAAAAAAAAAAAAAAAACCTCAAAACTCAACAATAGAGCATGGTCTTTCACTCGTCCCTCTGAAGTGAGAAATTCATGAACAAAAATTAACTCAAATTTTAGATGGGAAGCAAGATGAGGTGACAGTAAGTTTTCACTTTCATTCAGTTTTTTTCGCTTTAAATGGTACTCAAAATCTCTGCATAAACCAAAAAAAAAAAACATCTATTTACTGTACAAATGATTGAGATACTTAGGCAAAAAAAGAGACAAATAATGGTGCTCGTAGCTCTTGGCCGGTTTGGTAAGTATTGCTCTATACCCTCTTCAAATAGCCAATGAAATATAGGATGCGTGTTCGAGCTCCAAACCTAACTGTTGTTAGAAGGTTCGCCGTAAGCCGCCACAATGTATGCCGCTAAAGCCAATAATTGTGAATCTACGCTACGGCATTGCCGTTAATTTTTCTTACGATTTGAGTGGCCAGGTCTCTTCATATCACACATTTGCTCTTGCAAAGTCATCAAAAGGATCCGTCCATTCCTCATCTTCCCTTGCAGCCTGGTTCCAGCGTTCTCTGAACTTTTTCAGCTCGGCAGTCGACTGCCTCCTTATCTGTCGAAAATGATGGAAGTTTTGGATTTTAAGAAACATAGGAGCAAATTCGACATTCAAATCTATGAGGAATAACATTGTAACTAGCTCTTACCTGGATTCTTGAATCCATTGACCTGCCCCGTTCCTACGGCAAGACAAGATGCAAATCAAATGAGTTTTCATTTCAGCGATGCTGCATTTGAAGTGGCTTGGATAATAAATTATCAAATAACAAAAAGATCATGACATAATTACTTAAGTTACAGCTTCTGCTGAGAAAATGTGCTAACCTTCCGAACCGATGGTCCTCCCAAAGAGGGTATTCCTTGGTGAACAACATATTCACTGTCAATCACGCCAACCTTCTGTGTTCGATCACCCTGAATTTCCATGCGATCCACGAAAATGTTAAAAATGTTCCATGCAGTCTATTGAGTGATAAACAAAAGAAGGAAAAGAAAAAAAAAGGCTTTTCTCCATCATCAATTTCTTTAGTAGATGTTTCATACTTTACGTTGCTGAACTGCGACGTAAACCAAAGAAGTAGGCAAGTATGATCTTTTTCAAGACAAGTTTAAAAAACAAAAAATCTAAGTGTACAACTAAAAAAGTGTTTTGCACCTCATACTGTTAGTGTTGTTTGCCCATATCAAGTGGTTATTACCTTAACTGTAACGACCCGACCCACTAGCAATAATAACTCGTTGGGCCCAAACCACAGCCCAAAATGCTTAAGTCTGGTTATTATTGCTAGTGCCTATGTCTTATATATATCCAAACACATTCACATTCCCATCCGATGTGGGACTATTGGGGTGTCACAGACTCCCCCCGTTTAGGCCTGACGTCCTCATCAGTCCAAACACACACAACAGCCCAAGATCACCAGGCGATGTGAGACTTGTCTCGCTAGTCCTGTCATCTAGACCCAGGCTCAGCCGAGACTCACCATACACTTCCGGCTGGTGAATAGCTCTAATACCAAAATGTAACGACCTGGTCCACTAGCAATAATAACTCGTTGGGCCCAAACCACAATCCAAAATGCTTAAGCCCAGTTATTATTACTAGTGTCCATATCTTATATATATCCAAACATATTCACATTCCCATCCGATGTGGGACTATTGGGGTGTCACAGACTCCCCCCGTTTAGGCCTAACGTCCTCGTCAGTCCAAACACACACAGCAGCCCAAGACTATTGTGACCCCGTCTAGGCCTGACGTCCTCGTCAGTCCAAACACACACAGCAGCCCAAGACTATTGGGGTGTCACATTAACAAACACTGAAAATGACGATAAAGGTTAGAGTAACAATTTTGATCAACTATATTATGATGCCCTAGGACCATATCATCTCTTTTGAGTTGGGTCAACACTTGGTAACTGCAAGAAGTTAGGTGCTGCACTTTCCACAATAAACATTGCCAAGCCATGCCAGTGGTCTTTTTCATAATTTAGTATTTTTCCTAGTCTTGGATCGAAAGTGCAACATAAAATATTCTATCAAGAAAAGGTCCTATAAGAAAGGACTGCATGTCCAAGAGTAATTGTCCAAATTATCAAATACTATTAATTTGGAGAACGTATAGTATGTCCTAGGATAAAACAGAATTTAACATTCTGGAGAACGTATCTCTTTGCCAATTGTCTAGTCTATTAATCTTTAATTGACAATTGAGTAGTTAATTTAACTTATCACCTGCGCACAGTAACCGAGCTTCATGTCCAGTCCCCATCCATGAATCAGGTCATTCTGCAAAGGCAATAAATGATAAACACGAAATTATATTAAGATGATTTTGTTTCAGTTCATACAATATCAAATTCGAAAAGCCAAGCATTCAGCACGCTCATAAAAGTAAATCTAACATTCCATAAAAAAATTTGTACAGATGTATTAGCAGTAATACAGCCCAGATTTAGATACCGTGAACACTTTTTTTTCCTTTTTTATTAATATAATTAGATGGGAAATAAAATGAAGAAGGTAAAATGGCACATCTATTGAGAGGAACTTGAAATTATACTTGGACTATTTTATTTACACGAAAAAGAAAATATGATGGAAACAAACAATACTTTGGGTAGACAGACGGTCTTGACTAAGAGAACAGGGCAAGAGAGTTTGAGGTTGTACCTGGATGAGATGCCACACACATCGCCAAGCAGCCCGAGAAAAAACTGGAGCCATCCCTTCAACCCACCTAAAACAAAAAAAAAAGCTTCATAAGTAAGAATGATTCAAATTGGCAGGCAATCAGATGATAGCTGACAAGAATCACATCAGATGAAGACATAAATTGAGTAGCTCAAAGAAAAATGTCACTCGGCAAATAGATGACTGCTAAAGAACACATGTATCAGGAATAAGATGCTTAGAATGGAAAATATTGCAGCTTTATTGTAATTCAGATATTAGATGGTTCGAACTGTTCCTTCCATAAATCATGAGTTATTGCACAAGCTAGCCATGTCGAAAGAATCAATTATCCAATCTAATGTATATTAATAAAATAACTACAAAAAATTGGGTACTGTAAAAGTTCTAGCATATTGAACAAATAATTGAATGCATTGTAATAGTACACCTTTACCCCGTGCATGGAGGTCCTTTACTTTCATCAGTGCAATTCACACTTCCACGAAGGCCATATACTCTCCTAAGTAAGAAAACAAAAAGGGATTAGGACCGGCAGCAAGAACGTAGTTCCAGTATAGAGATTCAGAATTACTTTGTTCTACTCTTATTACCTATGGACCTTCACCAATTTATTTCGAACTGTAATTCTATGGTGAATGTCAGATGATAGTTCAGGGTCCAAAGCAGGCTGTGATATCTCCAATTCTTCAGAAGACATTATCTGTAAGTACCTGGACATCCACCCATCATAAAATGTCAGAAAAAAATAAACCATATGATGATAGAACCATATGAACTTTCAGAATTTTAGAAATGAAAAGGCATACATTTAGCTGAAAGACAGAAACTTGCTGGACTTGCTCAGGGAAAATAATAAAACACAGCACAAGAAAATTCTAATGAACAATTGCAAACCTATATAATCCTCGAAGGCAGAAGTCTGTTGTAGGGTACATAAATAATAGTATCATGATTTGAGCATGAAAAGGTAATTAACTATGTCACTAACAGCGCATTGCACAACCATTTTATAATAACGATAGTAATGATACCTTCCAGGATGAAAGTTCTCTATTCCTAGATCTTCATCCCACAAAAATATGTAATCATAAACTGATACAACATCTGGATGCAAAAAGCGCTTAGCAAACCACCTGCAAGAAGTAACCAAAACAAAATCTATCACGATCGTGTTCTGCAATGTATGAATCCCAATGAAAATAGAGAAGAGCACAGATAAGCTGGTATCCCTGAAAATGCCACAAGGCATGAGTCTATTATGTCAATTTAATAGGCAGAGGTTACGAGCAAGTAATTACAAGCCAAAGACCGGACGAGCCTATTCATCGTATGTAGATTTCCTTGCACCTATGTAATTATACACTTGGAGAGTATCGAAAGAAAATTCTTACCACTTTGTCTGGCTACGAGCGAGTATATGTATTGCCCTGTTACTCCACTCAAGATCGTGCCATCCGTCCACATTCCCATCATAGTGAAAAAGTATAACCGCGAAATTTTCCTTAAGAAACTGAGCTAGGGAACAAGCATTGTATGTATCAGCAATCCTTGTAATAAAGAAACTCCTCTCTGAGGTCAACACAAAAGAATGGGAGCAAGTGTGGACCTTACTAACTATCTGATCCACATTCTCCTTTTGTGAAATGCCAACTGCCATCGCCAGAAGAGCGCTGTAGTTATTACTTCGGTCCTGCAGGTAAGGAGCAAACAGCATATGAATAGAGCAAACACTTTCACAAAACAATTGAGAAAATTTTCACAGGGCGACCATCTAATTTAGTAGAAAAATTCAAAATTTTCTCTCCTCTCTTCAAATTAAGACCCCCCCTGAAAAAATTTGGTAAAAGAAGAAGAGATATATATGTTCTTCCTAATGTTTTGCAATGTCCTAAGCTATTGTCCCTATCAAAGTCACAAAAATAGAGTGCTAAGAGAAAGATAGTAATTTGAAAAGAGTGTCATTGTCACGGGATGCAGTGGTTACTTTTGACCTCGAGATCTTCGTCAAAGGCTTCAAATCCATGTCGGAGGTCGCCTCCACAATCCCGCGAGGCAATCCCTCGAGCTCACTCCTCAATACTCTCTAACAAAACAACCAATCCATTACAAGAAAAAAAACGCAATTAGGGCGCGTAAGAGCACAAAACCCCCACCAAATCGACAGGAATCGCGAGATTCGTACTTGGGACGGCGTCGATGAGTAGCGCCGCAGATCCATCTGATCACAGCACCGAATTCGCATAGTTAGGAGAGAAAATAGTTGGATTTGAGGGGAGGGAGAAGAGGAGGGAACCTTGAGGTGCTCGTACTGGATCTTCATGGTGGCGAGGAGGAAGAGCGCCATGAGAAGGGCGATGTAGCCGAACGAGGTGGAGGGTTTCATGGCGACGCCACGGAACTAGGGTTTCGCTTCTTCTCCGAAGCGTCTCGCTTCGAGAGGTCGCGAGAGAGATCGAGGGGAGAGAGAGAGCATGAGCTTCGGAGGAGAGAGAAAGTGAGAGAGAGAACGCGAACGTGTTCGCCGCGCAAAGATGCATGGGAAGGGGAGATAATGTGTACAATAAAACAGAATACGGTGAAAGGAACGAATAACATATCGACACGTGGGCGATAGTCGTCGAGGAACGAGGCAGCGTGGGGGAGGAGATTGTTTCCTGCACCGGGTGTATAAACACATCTCATACACCAAATACAAATAAAAATACAAAATATATGTATATTATTTAATTTATATTTTTAAGAAATACAAATTTCTTTTATATGTCATACAAATTGAATGATTGAATGATGGTGCGTTCGGTATCAGATCTTATAATCTTGACCAATCTGCATAAAATATTTTTATCTATTTTGAGATTTTACAAAATTAAAACACTATTTTATATTTTATAAATTTGGCTCAAATTTTTATAAAAATAATTAAAATATATATATTTTTTGTTTTTTTTTTTCTTTTTCCGCCTCTACCCCCTCCGCAGCGGTATCGAGTGCAGCGCCACCTTCTATTCCCTCACTTTCTTTTTCCTATTTCTTCACTTTCTTTTTCCGCCGACATAGACACCAATACCGACGCCGGAGAAGAATGATACTATTTACGAGCGCGGATTAGAACGAAACCGACGAATGTGATGAAGCAGTTGCCGAGGCGGTACTAGCGGTCTCTCATGAGGGTGAGGACGAAGATGTTCTCACACTTCTCTAAAAAGTGATTTCGATGAGGACAGTAATTGTGGTAGAGAACAAAAAAGAGGGGGCGATAGTGAAAAAAATATAAAAAATAAAAAATAAATTTTTTTTTTTTTTTTTTTTTATGAGATACCGAGAGCTAGAGAAGAATGAGAAAAAAAATAAAATTACAATATTTTCAAATGAGAGTTAAATTTTTTAGATAAAAATTATACTCTCTCATCCTCCTCCTCTTTCTTGCCTTTTTTTTTTTTTTTTTCCCTTTTCATTTCCCTTTGTTTCCTCGTGCTTTTTCTGCGCCAATTCGAGATTGACGACGCACGTAGTGGAGATCGAGGAAAGCGCAGCGACACCAGAGAAGAGGGTTGTTGAAGCAGAGGGAACCTACCTTACCTCAGTCCCGCATGGGGTATGCTGGCGGGGTGCGCAGGGGCGCGCGAGGATGCCCTACCTCCGCCTCCGCTTCTCTTTTCTTTGCTATCGTCGCGCTATCCTCCACCCGTCGCAGCCCCGGATTGGTGCGAAAAAAGTACAAGAAAGCGAGGGGAATAAGAAGAAGAAGGAAAAGAAATAATATAATTTTTATTTCAAAGAATATAATTTGTCTTAAAGAATACAATATTAGTATAGAATAACATAAAATTCTTTTGAAATAATACAATTTTATCTTAATAATTTCACTTGTCTCTTTCTTTTTTTTTTCTAATTCTTGACCTTTTTTTTGTTATAATTTTTTTAAAAATTTTGTTTTCTTATTATTTTTTTTTATTTCTGTTTTTTTTTTCTTGAACTTTTTTGTAATAATCTTTTTTAAAATTTTGTTTTCTTTTTTTTTTCCTATTTCTGCCTTTTTTTTTTCTTTTTGTTTTTTTGGTTATTGCGCCCTCGCTCTCTATCGTAGTAAATTGCCCTCGCCGTCGTCGTGGACCTCGCTGGAGCGCCGCCCTTCGAAACCATGCCCGCGCCCACGATGTTGTAACCATCAAATACGCGTGGGCACAAGAGCGGGAGCGAGCACAGCACTCCGACGGTGTCCATGGTGGCGGCAAGGGTGGTGGCGGCTTGGACCTCGCATGAGGAGAGGGCAGCAGAAATCATTAACGACATGAAGAGCTTGAGAAAAAGAAAATGAGAAACACGAACCTGGAGTGAAGAAAAAAAAAAAAAAAACCAATAAGAAAAAATAGAATAATAATATTTTGATTAATTTTAAAATTTTGTTATCTGGACAAATGAAAAGGAATATATGCATTTTTGTCAAATCGTAAAATTAATCATTTATAAATTGACCTTTTAATAAAAGAGAAAATGAGTAATTAATGCTACTAACAATCAGTCTGTTTTGAACCTCAAACAAAATATTTCAAAAAAAAAATTTAATTTCAATTGGTTTAGTTTTTTTTTAAAAAAAAAATAAAATTTCTTGAACTTTTTATTTTTTTAAAAAAATTTTATACGAAACAAAAACTAATTAAAAAAAAAAAAAACCAGTCACCAGAATACAAAAAAAAAACTTAAGTGCCAAAATGAAATTGTGATGAAGTTAGGGACTAGATTGCAAAATTAAGGACGGACAAAACACGACCAAAGAGATAGGGGACGAAGAGAAGTGCATCGAGCCGCAGTGGAACGAGACCCGCACGCGCGCGATCGCTTCCATTTAACCCCACCATATGCTCCAGATCCGCCTGAGCAAGGGCTCCTCGGCCGAGGGGGGCGGCGCCGCCGCAGCGGCGGTGGCGCCGGCGAAGGCACCGGCGCCGGCGACGGAGACGGTGACAGTGACGTGCCCCGACCACCTCGTCCTCGCCGACCTCCCCGTCGCGAAGAGCGTCGGCGCCGTCACCTCCTCCGCTGCCACCTCCGTCCGCTCCGTCGGCCGCCGCCACCGCCGCCAGGCCGGCGAGAAGGTCCACTTCTGCGTCCGCTGCGACTTCCCCATCGCCATCTATGGCCGCCTCGTACGGATCCCCATCCTCTCTCTCTCTCTCGAGCTAGAGCTAGGTTGGATGTGGTTGATGCTAGGGTTTCGATTGATGTGTGATATTTTGTTGGATAGGATGTAGATCAAGGGTGAAATGAGATTGGAGTGTGGGGTTTAGGGTTTGGAATCGAGATGTTGTCGGAGAAACAGGGATAGGAATGAATTTATCAACTGTAGTTTTAGTGGATGATTGATTGATGGATGAGATGAGGCATACCCAAAATTTAGGGATTTTAAGGTACATGAGGGCCTGTTTGGCCTTGGTGCAGCGTAAAGTGTTGTTTGATTAAGTGCAGTTCGAGCTGGGCTACTGAGAATCACAAATAACCCCTGTTGATTCTTTCTGCTGCAGCATTAGTAGCAACAAATTGGAGCTTCCAATTTCAAGACCTGAAATCTCATTTCTGCTTCAAGCTGCAGCAAAAGATTAGGATTTTTTTCTGTTTCCTTAACACTCCTTTAGAGTCTGCAGTTGTTAGAAAAAAGAGCAAAAGTGAGGCCAAACAGGTCCTTAGAATGGATGAACTGGAGCGTCGCTGTGTGATCTTATGCTGTTACATCTTAGAAACTGTTCTAAACTTCTAATTGATGTATCTTCTCCTCGATCCTAGAATGACTAAATTATTGTCTAAGCCAAGAAGAAACTTTACTCAAAAATGTCTTGATAGATTATGATTGAAGCAAAATTCAGTATTTTTGAGCCATTTCTATTTTTCCAATCCCCAAAAGCGTCGGGCTCGTATCTTTCGGAGGCTAAACATACACTGCATATTCCCCAGCTGCATCATTAATTTCTTATCCCATTTTATTCATGTGTTGTATTTTCTGTGATTGCTGCAGACGCCATGCGAACATGCATTCTGTTTAACATGTGCAAGGAGTGAAGCCAGCTGCTATCTGTAAGTTCTCTTTCATTCTCATGTTACAATTCAACTTGAAAAGCTTTTACTAGTTTTCCATTTGATATGCATTTTTGAGTTCAAATTATGATTTCTTTGCGAGGAAAACATATCTTTTTCTATATCTTATTCTTAAGTTGTCTCGATTACTAATCCTTCCTGCCTCAATGATCATTAGTATTCATTGTACTTTGATTTATCTCTGGCTTGCACATGAGAAAGTAGTGGAAATTCCCTAAGTTCACCTCTTGTTCGTGCCTGTTATTAGTCATGTCGTCTGTGAGTTTTATATCAGTACATGGATTTCTTATAAGGCACAGCGACATTTTTGTTTTTTCCACTCTTGTAATTAAGTTGTCATTCTTAATTATCTGTGAAATAACAATGTTAACTGAGTTATTGTTTTTATAGACTTAAAATTTTATCCTACTTTTGCTAATATGGCACATACAACATTGATGCTCATTTGTTCATTAAAAATTGTGCAATTGCTTTGATCTCGTGCATCTATGATTCTATATTGAGCAAAAAATCAGATACTGTGTAGGAACAACTCAATTTGATTCTGCAGACAATTGTTCTGTACTTATACAACACCTCACGAACTATCATTGTTGACGTAGGCGCATCACACATGAAATTATTGAAGCTTCCCTTTTACTTTGATGTTGATAAAAGGTCAGGGGAAGTTAACACTACCACTATGCCTAACCTTAAATTATTCCATGTCTATTGAGTATTATCGTCTATCGGATATCTTTGCGAGTCTCAATCGTTATGATGTGCATCTGGATGACAAATATCACATTAAGATTATAAATTGAATATCGTATTTTTTTATTTATTTTTCACCATTAAATTTGACTCATTTTCCTTCCCAAACTATTGGTTTGTCAACATCTTAGAGTGATCCTTTTCTTCTTTTTTTTTTTTCATTTGCAACTAGCAAGTTGTAAAAGATGTTTGTGCTAAATTATGCTTTTTGTTGTGCCCGACCCACTTTCACATCATGTTCTATCTTTTGCAGATGCGATGAACGAATTCAGAAGATCCAGAGCGTCAAGATGATGGAGGGCATCTTCATATGTGCCGCCCCACACTGTCTCAAATCCTTTCTCAAGCGGTCGGAATTCGAGTCCCATATTCACGAAACCCACGCCGACCTCCAATCCAATGAAGAGAAGGATGCCGGCTATCCAATAAGCACGAAAGCCTCATCCACTGATTCGCAAATGCGATCCTCGCAGCAAGAAATCTCGACCGCCCGTGCCCCTCCACGGCCAGGATTATCCCTCAATCTCAACTCCCCACACGAAGACAAGACCCGCCAACCCCGGCCTCCACCGTTGTATAACAACCCATCTCAAAGTTCGGAGAAGCCTGATTTTCACTCTATGCAAGTTTCGGAGAAGCCGTCCCTCGAAAAGCCTACCGGCGGTCAAATGCAAACTGCAGCGCCCGATTTCCTCACTTTGCAAATCCAGCCCCCTCTGCCGCCAAATTACGCAATGCCCCTGAATCCCAACCAGGCATTGATCTCTCCTCCGTTGTTAAATTATCCTCCGACTTTTCCCACGCAGGGATCTCAACTATATCCCGGTGTATCCATACAGGGGGCGGTGCTAGGGTTCGCGCCCGCTCCAGCAGGTGTAGCGGGGTTTGTGGGTTCATTGCCGTTGCCGTTGCAGATGCCGCCGCCTCCGCCACCACCTCCCGTTCACCCTGCGAGTTCTCAACAGCTTAATGCGGCAAATTTCTCTGCTTTCGGCAATGTGAATCAAGACGGCCACGGCTACGGATCGTAAAACCTTCAGTTCCTTCCTGTTTGTTATGTGCTGTTTGTTGTTCAGCTCGTGGCCTCAAATTTCTCAAAATCGAGGCCCATTCTCTATGTTTTTGAATGTTTTAATGTTAATTTATGAATGAACCCTTTTCTTTTTTCTGCTGTTTTCTTTTCCTTTAAGAAGTATCACTGTTACCTCTGTTGCTCATCCAGTTTTTTTTCTTTTCCTTTTTTTTCTTTTTTTTTTGTGAAAACTCAAATTTTATGAGTCTCAATACCTTCAATTACAATTTTATTCTCATCCAATGATGACTACTGGGGTATCATAAACATCTTTCTTTTAGGCCCGTTGAGAACATCAGTTCGAGTTCAAATACACAGTCCAAAATCACCTAAAGAGATTTGTTTCATTAGTATTGTCTTTCAAATTCTAATCTATTATCTACTCATCATATATATTCGACTAATGATTGGCTCACATATTAATTATAAACTATTAGATGGGCTACAAATAAATAATAAGCTGAATGGATCTACGAAAATAAACATACTATTTTTTATCGAATATTCAAACTATATGTAGCATAAGCCTTAATTAAGGTAACAATGCATCCACGAAGCCACGAAAAATCGAATATTTTAACTCACAATTTTTTTTTTTAACGACTGTTTAAACAATAACTAAAAGTCCAGGGACTAAAATGCAATTGTCCGTTCCCTCCGCCCCCCTCCTCTCGTCGACGCTCTATATATATAAGTAGTATATCGACCCACTCACAATCGAAGTAGGCTTTAGAGAGAGAGAGAGAGAGAGAGAGAGAGAGAGAGAGAGAGGTCGATGAGGGTGAAGAAGCAGAAGCGGCATCGCAAGGTGGTGCGCTTCTACTCGACGTGCTTCGGCTTCCGCGAGCCCTACAAGGTGCTCCTCGATGGCACCTTCGTCCACCACCTCCTCCTCCACCGCCTCACCCCCGCCGACTCCTCCCTCTCCCACCTCCTCGGCTCCCGATCCCTCCTCTTCACCACCAGGTACCCCCCTCTCCATCTCCATCTCCATCTCTCTCATCATCGTCGTCATCATCTAATGCTTCTTCTTCTTCTTCTTCTTCTTCTTCTTCTTTGTGCGCAGGTGCGTTGTCGGGGAGCTCAGAAGCCTCGGGGAGTCGCACGCCGACGCGCTCGATGCCGCGAAGCAGCTCGTCACCGCGAGGTTCGGGGGATTTGGTTGATCACTCGCTATTTTTCGCGATTTTAGGGTTTTTACTTTTGTTATTTTTTTTTATTCCTCCCTAATCGATGCGATGAGGGTTGGGGTTTGTGATTGTCCCAGGTGCGAGCACGAGAAGAGGGTGAGTGCCACCGCGTGCATAGAATCGGTGATCAGGGAGAAGAACTCCGAGCACTTCTTCGTTGCGACGCAGGACACCGATCTCCGGAAAAAGTTACGCGAGGTTAGAGATTGTAGCTTAGATCGATTTCTGTTTAATTTTTCTATTCTAAGCTTTTGCTAAATCAATTGATTAGTGTTACATATGAGGAAGTATGTGTGTTAGCAGATCCAAATTATTATTGTGTATTAGACATATTGTAGATATTGTGCATTGCACAGTATCATCTGTAGTTGTACCTTGTAATTTATCTCGAAAGGCGATAGATGTGTCATGATGATTAATCTCTATTAGGAGGAATGCAGGGAGTACATGCTTATATGTACATTACTAATTTAATGTGGATATGCTGCATCCTTGGATCATATCTTTATAGATTTTAACTTCCAAATTTTTTGATAAAGTGAATTAAGAATTGCATGAGTTAGGACCAGGGTTGTGTTGGCTATTTATTTATGGGTTAAAAATAGGTCCAACTTCCTGCCCGTGACAATAGGCCCAGGAGACTAATAAGTTGAGTTGGGTGAGCCAAATAAGTTGAGTGGGGCTGCGGTCCACAATAGACCTAACGGCAAGAGGCCCAACAATAGACCCAACGTCCAGGTGGGTTGAGTCCGGTCGAGACCCGTGGGCGCTGTGTCTGTACGCTTTAAGTGAATTGGTTGCGTATTTCTAACAGCTCGAGCTTTTGGAATTAATGGTTAGCGCCAACGATCCGACAGGTTGGCCCTTTAATGGGGCTAACTTTCTCTGTCGATTCATAATTTAGTTAATTACTGCCCTACAGGTTTTTTTTGCTGATTTCGGAAGATGAATAATAACTAATCCTAAGGAGTGAATTCATCATTGTAACTACTCTTTGTGGGAACTGGGAAGCTCAATAGCTTGACTTTCTAGCTGACACTAGTTCTTTTCGACAATGGAAGCCAAGAAACTGAGAATAGAATCAAAATAAGGAAGTAGAACAGCATTGCTAACTTTATCTCGTAGGGAGAAGGTTTAGGAATATATTATCGTATGTGATTCATCAAATTTTGAAGGAGTATTTTCATACATTTTATGGTTCAGACCCTCTTTTGGTAAATAGGAACAAGATGTATGATTCACAGGTGCCAATGGCGTGCTCTATAATGCATGATGTAGCCATTGCTTCATTTTATCGATCTTCTAAATTAGTGCTTGGTTGATGTAGGTACCCGGTGTTCCCATCATATTTGGTCTTAGGAACTCTTTATTTGTTGAGCAACCCTCTTCACAGCAGCGTGAATATATTAAGTCGACTGAAGAGAATCGCTTGCATATGAATGAATCAGAGGTCCAGAAGATGCATAAGAGGGCTCTAATGGAAAAGACGCCGGGAGGTTCTGACGGAGATGTCGAAGAACAGGCTACAAGAACTGTCGGCAGTGCTGCGAGAACGATGCTTGGTGCGGCACAGAAAAGTATATTCAAAACGAAGAAAGCAAAGGTATTGTTGACCTTTGCGATAGATTTCTTAACGACACAAACTTGATATGTTTTTGGACATCTGCAACACAAGTATCATTGTTTAAATTGATTCCTTCGCAGCGTCCGAACCCACTTTCGTGTAAGAAGAAGAAACCAAAACCTGAGGTCTCAGTTCCTAAAGTCCAGGTGAGGTTATTAGTGATATTATGAAGAGTCTTTCTAATTTTTCTTATTATGCTATTTGATTTGCACATGGATTTCATCATTCATGGTAATGCTGAAGTTGTTAGACAAAGTCAACATCAATTCGTGTCCCTTGCCATCATAGGAAACGGTAATTTCAGCCCATAACAAAGTCAACTTCATTGTATTTATTGGTACTTGTTTCAGCCATAACAACAAATCTATATGTGGCTGTGGATCATTTGATAAAACTGTTGATACCAACTGAACCAGCATGCGAAGCAATTATTACGCTTCGCGATTTATGATTGATTTGGTTGTTTAAGAAAGTAATATTGTATAGTAAGTTTTGGCTATTTAGACTTTTAGAGTAATGTGAGGCCATTTTCTTCTGACATAGCTCGGCACTTTTAAGCATCAGTGCCAAGTGTGATGGAATACGGCCATAATATGAAATTACATCAACCGATTAAATTTCACTATAATCATGGTTTCGTTACTTTTGGTCCAAGGAGTCTTTGGTAGATTGTTCTTATAAAACTGTTCAATGCGCAGGAGGTTAAAGCCGAGGGGGCTAAGAAGAGAAAAAGGATTAGGAAGCGCAGTAAAGGTAACAAGGATACTAAACCTGGAGAGACCGAGACCTAGCAAGTAGAGGATGATGCTCTAGCTGAGTAAGCTGGGAAGATTCTCCTGACTACTAATATTTGTGAGCTATTCTATTTTGATATATCTTGTGGTAAAATTGATACATGTTAGTTATATATATATATATATATCTCTGTATTTTTGTTTTTACAGATTCTTCGTAATTTCAATTTGTCAATTTGTTTTTCTCTTTTATTTTATTTTGCTCCAGGGGACATTTTTTTCCCTCTAAATGCCTTTGTTGGGTGCGTTCTTACTTATCAAAAAGAGCGACAACTAAGGCCAAACATATAAATACTTATCGAGCTCACTAATTTAGAGCTCTGGTTCTCCAATAATCATCACTATCAAAACGAATCTAGGAAAAAAAATAGAATTATTGGTGTACACCCCGTTTCCCAGATGTTCGGGGAACGCCGAATTTTGGATATGTTACAAGATTAATGAATGAAATGCAAGTTATCATAGTCCTAGCGCCGAGGTTCGGTCATGTACATGAACCTATACTCTACCTTTTTCCCCACAAAAAATTACAATATGTGGAGCGATCTGTATAGCTATGCATTTTGGACCTAACTCCAAAAGAAATTATGAGCAAAAAATAATAATAATAAGAATGAATATGAATGGAACGCCGTATCCGATGTTGAGAACTCTTGAATATATGAACGTATGGTCAAAGCAGGAGATTAGCCGAATCCATGGAAGCCAACGGAGCTGTACGAGTTTGTGAGACTCGGCAGCTTGAGAACTGCGAGAATGCCTGCGGTGAGGGAGAAGATGGAAGCTAAGGCGAAGGCCGGGATGTTTCCCCCTCCGAATAGAGCATCCCATGGACCGGCACCAATAGACACTATCATCTGCAACAACGTTTACGGAAATTAAGTAATCTATAGTATCTGACAGAAAATGTATACTTCAACGTGAAAAGTGAAGAAAAAAAAAAAAAAAAAAAAAAAAAAAAAATCCCTGAGGCCTCATGCGTGATACATATGTAAAGTGATTAGTATATTTCTGAGAGGCATAGGCTAATTATTTGAATTTTATAGGGATATATGTGTAAGGGAATAATGTTGGAGGGATATAGATGTAATTAGTTTTCTTTAATAAGCATGAGAAGATTATAAACCTGCGGGACAACGATTGCGAGATTTAGGACCCCAGTGGCCAAACCTGCAAATAAGTTAAATGTAATCCATCAAAATAAGGACCAACAGAATCCAGGCAAGTAGAGGGAGAGTTATAGTAACAAGACAAACCCTGTCCGCCTCCCGTTCCGGAGGTCAACTCTGCAGTCACAGAGAATGGAACACTGTAAGTGATCTGCGAAGACGAACACACAGAAGACGAGAATTAAGAACACAGTTCCTAAAACAAAGAAAGAAAGGCAAATATATTTCGCAAACTAGATCCTTACGGCGAGAGGAAATCCAAGGAGTGAAAATACAACCAGCGCCACGATCTTGATCACTTTATTTGCCCCGATTACATGTTGAATGCCATTAGAGTAATTACTGGTTGATACCCAACTTAATACAGTTGTTGCAGTCATGCAAATAAATACAATGAAGTTGCACAGCGCCCAGACTAATCTTGCACCGATAAACCGACACATAGGGTCGATAAGGAACGAGCTGACACCAAGAACAACCTAATCAGGGGTAAAAAAAAAGTTAGTTCATCCATCCAGCAAAATACTTTGTGCAAGATTTAACCCCATGCAATGAACAGTGCCGAAAAAAAATATATATTATGGAACCAATACCTTTTGCTAGATAGGATTGATTAGTCGAACATGAATAAAAACCTTGTTATGATTAGATTACTCTTGAGATTGCATCAATGAATAATTTGATAAAAAAAAAAGGTATATATGAATTTCTCTCAGAACAGAGTTCAAAGTTTGACGTAACTTCATGGTTTTCTATGAAAATCGCCTGCTTTATATATATATATTATATTAGATAACTGGGTGGCATAATGTTTCTCTGGACTAGATAATTTGTTGGAATCTATAATATGGTGAATCCATCAATGCTCATGTGTTTTTGATACTTGGGAGATCAATAATGAAACTTCCTTTCGCCTTCGCTAACGAGATTGTTGCTCGTCTTGTGTCACGTGACAAAGTATGTGCAAATCCCAAAATATTAGGTTGCTGTATTGTAGCACATAAGTGACAAAGTATGTGCAAATCCCAAAATATTAGGTTGCTGTATTGTAGCACATAAATCGTGAGTCCATGTAATTACTAGCGTTGCGGATATAGCTGTCATACCTAAGAAAAACCCAGCGGGACAAAAAGAAAAAAAAAAAAAAACACTAAATGCTCATGAGTTCTTACTGAATTCAATAGCAAACCAAATGCACCTTCTCTGACACCATTTTCATAGTACTGCCTTTCAATTGAATCTCCATTTGGGTCCCCATGGTAGACTTCACGTCCCATCCAGTCGGTGTCGAAAAGGAAAAAAGGAAACCACGACAACTGCACATAAAACAAAAGTGTTGAGACTTAAAAAGCCACCAAAAAATTGTACTCCGATGAGAGCAATAGCATGAGCGCACAAAAAAAGCCCTAACTTCATGGAGACCATACCCAAGTAAGAGCCATGACTAGAAGCACTGCGTGCATTCCAGGCGGTAAATGCCTTAAACTTGTCAATATATTAACCAAAACTGCTCCAGGTCCATCATTAAAATGCTCACTGTTGTCTCTGCTTATATTGGAGTTGGTATCCTCAGAATAATCAAAATGAGAGTTACTTGACGCAATATTGCTCCCAGAATGTTGACCATTTGTTAGCCTCTCATTGTTTGAATGTGATGATTTATGTCTCTCTGTTCCTTGATTGTGAAGTAGAGGAGAGGAATCAGATAACTGTCGAGAGTGTGTTGCTTCCAGTGGGACTTCTTCAGCAAAGTATAGTGTCACAAGCATACAGGACAGGAGAAAAATCTGCACTAGAAGGATATTCTTTAAGCAGTGTAAAATGTTTAAAAAAGGAAAAAAAAAAGATCAGCAATGGTATCTTCCGTTTGTGGCCTGTTTGACCTAATTATATGAATAGCTTCTCTACTTCAAAAGCAAAAGCTTCCAGAAATCAGCCATTTGGCTAAAAAATATTTGAGAGCTTTAGTTGTGGCAAGCAGCTAAGCCGATCTTTTTGGACTAAACAATAGAAGCTTCTGGGCTTTTACTGCC
Organism: Tillandsia leiboldiana; assembly: GCA_029204045.2. Classification (NCBI taxonomy): domain Eukaryota; kingdom Viridiplantae; phylum Streptophyta; class Magnoliopsida; order Poales; family Bromeliaceae; genus Tillandsia; species Tillandsia leiboldiana. Next base: position 1,212,028 of record CM055080.1, on the reverse strand, counting down.
GTTGCAGCAAGTTGTTTGAGGACATTTAATAAAAAGGTAAAAAACTCAACACTTCTGCAGATACTCCGGCCATGACAAACAGGCGCTCAAGCCAATAAGTTATCATGGCAACAAGTGCTATAGGACATGAACTGAGGGAAGACCAGAGAAGACATAATGATTAGGCCAACAAAAAAATTAAAATGTAAAAAAAAAAAAAAAAAAAAAAAGGCTTAATGTTTTTGCTCGTTTATTCTGTAGCATAAAATTGAGGAGGAGGACACAAAGGGGGCTGAACTCTATTCATTCAGAAAAAAGGGTATTGAAACAAAACGAAAAAAGGCTTCGCCGCTATTTTAGTTAGTTCTTAAGTAATTTTACCACATCAACCAGAAAGAGTAGGCAAAAGAATATAAGTTAATAGACATGCTAAAGATCAGCACATAAACAAAACACAGACACTTCTTAGTGTTAAATTGTTAATGTGAAAACTCACCACAGCAACTAAGAAGGCCGCTTTCAAGTTTCCACAAGCTTCGCAACAAGCTCTTGTTGTCAGGAAAGGAAACCACCTATGGCATGACATGACATTAGAGAATTACGTAGGAGAAACCAACACAAGCATACGGCAGAAAGTATGAAGTCGGAAAATGTATTATCAGGGCCACTGCTAGAATTTCATTTATAAAGAATATAATCATCTTCCTACATGATACAGGAAATAGCCATGGGCCCAAGAATTGAAACGGCCAAAATGCACTCTATGATGTCACAGACGATAGGTGGTATGTAGACGGGAGAGAATCAAAACTACAATAGTGAAAGGTAGAAATTTTTGGTTCATTAAAAATTTAGGGAACAGAAGAGAAAATATCAGATAAACCTAGGTCTATATATTCTCTTTTTGGTTTTTTGTAGAGTTTCTATACACCACTAACTTACATATTTTACTGCTACCACATGTAATCATTTTCTCACACCCGAAACAGGAAGTTGTTGAGGATGCTAAATTCGCTAAATTTATAATACAAACTTGAAGGATATCAGCAAGCTACTTGTAAATATTCGTAAATTGAATCCTGGTGATTTTCAGGTCGACATTTCTACTAGTTTAACATGGATTTAGCATTAACATAGTTGTGGCACCTTTAACAACAAAGATCACACACACAAAAGCCATTAAAAATGCTTGCAGAGCATTTAACAACAAAGATGATAAACACCCACGCACAATTCATGGGCGAGAGTACCTGTGCCAATGTCCACTGGCGCCTGATGAAAAGCCTAGGATGTTTCCAACAGCCATCCAAGAACAAAAAATAGCATTAGCAGAATTACACTGGTCAGGACCTATCACATTCAAATTGCACGCCATTAGTTCAGAAATTAGAATTATTTATTGCAATGAATAACAAGTTATTAAAGAAAAATAATTGCACTAAACTCAAAGCAAATAAAATTCACCTGAGAGATCAGCCAAAAGAGCACGGGCAGGGCCCTACAATTGACAAACCCAAGCCAAAAAAATCAGACTCTGAATGTTAGCTTCAGCAAGTCAAGTTTTTCTTTTAAGTAAAATACTTGATTCAGATATACAAAACTTGGTATTAATGATGGAAGAGCACATGGAGAAGTTCAAATAGTCTTACTTGCACTGTATTGTTAGCAAGATCCAACATCCAAAAGCCAACAATAAAAACAGCAGCTGCTCGATATCTTGAGCCTTTATAAGTACTGTAACGATAAGTGTTTTTTAGATTTATAAGAAAAAAACATAAAAATGTGCAGGTAGTATCATCAAAAGAGTTAAAAATTACCTGCAGTGCTCAGAGGTGTCACCCAAAAGGTACCCAATGTCTGCAGAAAAGCCTATTAAAATTACCTAGATGATAAAACAGATTGTACATAATAAGAGCGAGGAAACATAACTATTATATAAAACCCTGCCAAATTTCATTAACACTCACAGCAACCGATATCATGAGACACCCGACAAAAATAAAAGGCCGCCTCCGTCCATACTTTGAAGTGCATTTATCACTCCAGATACCAACACATGGTTGAACCTGGAAAAAGATAGGGGGATAAGATAAAGGGGATAAGATACGTACCATTCTTATAGCGATGAATTCAAGAAAGCCATTAAAAGTGAAAATCTTTATAAGCTGAAATGGCAAATAATAGGAAAGAGGAAAAGTTCTTCCAGAGTCTTATTAACTAAAAGTGCAAAGAGATCCAGTAAAGACAACTTAAAACCCCAGTAATGAAGCAGAATACTTCATTGGTCTGGAAGTGATACATACAACTGGACTATAGAAATCATACAAATCTTTTAGTTGTAAATGCATGGCAGAAGGATATAAAGGAGTAAAGAACTAGCCTGTCAGTAATGAAAGCAAAACATTAAAACAATATCTAACTAATGCTTAAGTGGGGCAGCAAAATCTTACCACAAAGCCAGTAATTGGTCCACAGAGCCAGATGAATGAAGAAAAGGCATGCTGTATTCCAAGGGTCTGCACTAATAAGAATATTAATATGGTTAATACTGACCTCCCTGCACAAAAGTCGTATTCAATATGTATAAAAAGACAGAAGAAGAACCCAAAGCTACATGAAAGATCTGAGAGAGAGACAAAAGTCATTTTACAGGCAACATTCATCAATATAACAAGGACTGAAAAGGCCTAAATATTTCTAATAAGCCATTGGCCAGTCAAACCACAAATACTTTTCATATTAACAAGATATATAGAATTGCATAAAAAATTAACTATTAAAACATAGTTTCTCACAATTCTTTATTTCATATCAATCAATTAAATTTAATGAGCATATTTGCAACTGTTTTTGAACTTGTTAGCTTTTTAATATGCACCACATGAATATACTTGCTTGTGTCTGCTGAATATCGAAAAACCTTGGATGCCAATTATTATTGTCAATAATAAAACAATCAACAACTCACGTACCAATTATGGTTGTTGAATATAACAATTTAAAACACTGTTCTCTGGCAACTTAAGCTATTAGAGAAAAACGATTATTTCATATAATTTAACTTGAGTTCAAATTTCACTAGACCCCTAGCATTATTAATTTCCTCCAATTTAATTTAAGTCCACGTTTTGGGCCTATAAAAATATCTTTAAGTCTAGATATGAGGGGGAGTGTTGAATATAAAAACAAAAAATATCGTTCTTTAGCGGCTTAAGCTATTGGAGTAAAACGGTTATTTCGTATAATTTATCAATATTTTCAATCGGAGCTTGTTAACTGTTCAGTAGCTAGAATTAGTTTATTCCTTCGTGCATTTCTTGTATTCTCCATATCAGCATTTACATCTTCATTCTTCGGTATCAGTTGCTCTCCAATTTCCAAATCAAGCCTGGAAGGACCTTTAAATAGTTATCTCCAATCTGTTTGACATCGTAAAGTGATATGAAACCAATACAAATTGAAACAAGCAACGAGATCACAGTGCTTTATGCTAAAAATATAGCATTAAACCATCTTATTAGCTTTAGGCCAAATTAGAGCTATAAAAAGAAAATTAAGCTACTACTGTCATACTAAGTATAAAATAATCCTCCTACTATTCATAGACGAGCTCAATTAACCTACCTACTATTCAATAGATCTGCTAGATATATCTACTTGCATTGTATGAAAATGAATATCCCATATATCACTGATACCAAAACTAGATCTCCCCATAATTGCATTGATCTTTTACCTAAAAATGCTCCAAATCTCACTAATCTTACCCATTTTCACCCAGAAAAATACAAGAAACACTTGAGATAAACACGATTCAAATGCTTCGAAAGGAAACTACTCAGATCTGAGCCGGAACCTGAATATACGGCGTCAGGAGCGAGAGCTGCAACGCCCACCCGAACTGTACCCCGGCCGCGACCGTGCAACTGAGAACCAGCGTCTTCACGCTACTCCTCGGCTTCGCCATGGCGGGTGCGCTGGGCGACGCGGACGACGACGGAGACGACGAGGGCACGCGGACGGCCGGGGAGGGCGCCTCCTCGGCTTCGCCATTGGGCTCCCCGTCGAGGCGCACGAGCTCGAGCTCCGCCTCGTTGAGGCGCCGGTACGGCACGCGGATCGTGCCGGGGCCGGAGGAGGAGGCGGCGGCGCCATCCATCTCCTCGCCGGATCCGAGAGGACGAGGAGGAGATCGGTCGAGGTGGAGATGGAGATCGCCGTGAGGAAACTCGGCTTCGTTGTGGATTTCCCTGTACAGAGAGATCGAGAGATCGAGAGAGAGAGAGAGAGAGATTGGGATCGAGAGAGAGAAGAGATTTACGGGGAAGTGAAATTTGGTTTGTGGGTTTTTGTGCGCAAGAGGAGATATCGAGCGCGGATGCGGAAGCGGGGGAGGGGGCACGTGCGCGTGCGGCGTCGATCACGTGGCCGGCGTGGGTGCTGTGGTGGTGTTTTGGGGATTCACAGGGGTGGCGTTGTTCAATGTTGACTATTCTTGTTTTTCTCATTTTTTGGTTTTTCTTTTCCTAAGCGACAGAGAATTGTTCTACATGAATAATAATAATAATAATAATTTATAAATATTAAATTATTGTTATTTATAAATTTTTAATCATTAAATATAAAAATATGATCTAAAAATATTTGATATTTTTAAAAATAAATAATATATATAATATATGAATCAGAGTGAGGCAAGGGACTTTTTGTTTTAAATTAGTTAATTTTTTTAGAGCAATGCTACTCATATGATGATGCACATCCCATTTATCCAAGGGTGAAATTTTTTTTACTAGTCATTTCGAAGTGGCGAGTAAAATTCATCCCACTTTAAGATGGGTGAGGTGTACAATGTACACCCTATTTGAGGTATACAAAAAGTATTTTCCATTTTTTTAACTATCCTACAACTCATTTCTTATAAGCCTACAAGTGTTCTTAGGTGTCGTAGTAGTTAGGTCTCATAACATAAAATTTTATGTTATCTATTGACACTTTGAAATGTAGAAGAATCTTAAGAGAAAAAAAAAAAAATTAAATAAATAAAATTCATTTACATCTCATGAACTTAGGAAATACTGACACATTGACTCACCAAACTAAATAGCCAGATCAGCTTTAAATTGACTTTCAATCGACAAACAGTGTTTGGAATTTTTCCGGTTCCAATCCCTTTTGTGGACATTAGGAATTTAGGATTCCGTAATTTTAGGCTGATTATGAAAGCCTACCCACCCATTTCACCACAATTCCCAAACATAAGAATAGAAAATTAAATTAAAATTGATTACAAATTCTTATTTTGATGGTTGAACTTTATCTGATTGTAATTAAATTCGGATCTATCCGCTGCGAATTAATAACGAGGCAGTAAATCAAATCACTTTGCTAGATATAGTGGGTGTTCGATCAAATTTTTTTTTAAAAAAATTTGAGCTTAAAAGTGACTTTTGATTTAAAAGAGCGTTTAACATCCTCGTTTCTAAAATCTTATTTTGATTTTTTTAATTAAATTTTTTTTTTTCTTTTGTGGTCAAAATTTAGAAGAAGCTGTAATATTCTACTTTTCCACCAGCACATAACAAATTAGGCAGCAGCAATAACTCTGTAACATATTTTCCAAGATTTAAGGCACTCTGAAAAACCTTAGAAACACTGCTAAAACTATTACATCATATTATGAGTTTTACAAAATAATTTTGAAAAAAATAAAAAAAAAAAATTTAAAACAGAGTAAAATAAAATTGACTAAATTACAGAAAATCCTCCTATAATATACCCTTTTTTTACTTTACCCCCTATCTTTAAAAAATCTACATTTTACCCCCTCGTAATTATGAAATTGTGCATTTACACCCCGTCGTCAGCATTCCATTAGTGAGCCGTCAATTTTTTAGGTAATATACCGAAAATATCCTTCAACCTCTTATTCTTCCGATCGCTCCGAGGCCGAGCTTCGTCGGTCCGTGAGGGATCCCGCCGCCGCCGTTGTCGGGAGCCCTCGGCGATCGTTGGCACAGTCGCCGCCTGGGCCCTCCCCGACGACGGCGCTCTAGGTCAGGCACGGCCCGAGGCTGGTGGGGCGCCAAGTGGCGGCGCCCCACTCGCCGCACCATTGCGCGCAGCACGCGTGCACGGAAAAGCGCGCGCGCGTGTTGGCGCAGGTCAGCGCGCGGGGACCCGCGCCTCCTCTGGCGCGGCTCAGCGCGGGGTGAGGGGGGCCGCCACGTGGCGGACCCCCATAGGCCGCCGCGCGTTGACCTGCTCCCTGGGGGCGCCGCGCTTCACGCGTCCGCGCGGGAACGTGGCTCCCTGGGCACCCCCGACCTCTCCGACGGCGAGAGAGACGACGACGACATAGTGGGAAGGAGGAGGAGAGGGGACGGAGGCGGGAGGAGAGGGGACGGAGGCGGAAGGGAGCACAGAAATAAGAAAGACATTATCGTCATTTTGCCTAGGAGGCAAAATATAGACCTTTTAAAAACAGGAGGGCAAAGTGAAAAAACGATATATTATAAAAAAAAAATTCTGTAATTTAGCATTTCATTAATCGCATACGATTTCTCCACTCGCTCTCTTTAGCGTTTTGCCCCCTCCCTCGCGTCCATCGTTTCTACACTCTTGTCAATTTTTTTCTTGTTAACTTTCTTCCTTCTCATATAATATCTTAAGCTATTTTTTTTCCCTCCTCCTTTGTAGTGCCTTAATTTGCTTGACAAAACTCTTTTTTATATCATAATTTTACATCCATCTTCTCTATAAAATTATATAATTTTTGTTCTCTTTCAAAATTATAATTTTTTTAAATAAAACTTTTAGAATCTTTATATTGCATTAAATTTATTTTTTTTTTAAATCATCACAGATTGAAAATACATTATTTTATCCAAACATGAAAAAAAAAAAAAAAAAATTACAGCATATCATACTAAGTTATTACAACAAAATATAAAACTCTATTTTTAATTTCTATAATTGCCATGACTGTCAAAAATTTATAGTATTCCACGCATTAAAAGAAAAGAGAAATATTAAACTCTTAGCATAAACCTGTACTTATAAACACCAGGTTAACACAAAGTTTTCAATTAGTTACTATAAAATATATTCAAAAATGTAAACAATCAATTCTCAACACCATCTGGAAACTCCCTGATGCAATTAACTACTATTATCCCTCTACAATGAGAATGACAAAGAATAAGATGTTAAGCTGTGAAGCTGAAGGGAAGCATCTTGCTGTGCTGCAATCTGTATAATTATAATACAAAATTAACTGGATAAAGGGAAGAAGATCGAATGACTACAAAAAAATAAAGATAATGAATGTACATAGACCCTCTTATCCCGCCATTTTAAAATAGAAATAATTATCTGTGTACTCCTGAAATCTGAAGAAATATCTGATTTACCCCTCTTATTTTTTTCTTTCCAATATACTCCTCATACGTTCCACCGTTATTAAAAATACCCCTACCGTTTTCCTTTGTTAAGTTAACTAGGGTTAAACTAGAGTTAAATAATAATCGGAGTTAAAAACTATCAGATATACCTATTTTATCCGGGTTTAGGATTTTAGGGTTTAGGGTTTTAGGATTTAGGGTTTTAAGATTTAGGGTTTAGGATTTGGTAGGATTTAGGATTTAGAGTTTATTTGAAAGGATAAAATGATAATTTCACACAAATAACGACAGCTCCAAACGGTACACAGAGTTTAACTTCAGAGGTATTTTGGGAAGAAGTTGGAACGTAAGAAGGGTAATTTTAATATTAGCCTTCTAAGAGGTATAAATCTGAAAACAGAAAAATTTTTAAGGGTATATAAAAAATTGCCCCTTTAAAATAAATCCCTCACTTCCTTTTTTTTTCAAATGGCATTGCATCAACTTTTATCTGGTTTGATTTGAGTTATTTCTGTAAGTTGAATTGAAGATTCCGTTTCATTAGATAAAAAGCAGGTACAATTGTTAGATTTAAGATAATTACCATAAAATTTAAGGTAACATGAACACTTATAGATCACAAACAAAATATATATTATAACAAAAAATTAAAGTTCGAAGATCCAATTTAAAATGGCCTATAGTTGGGGTTCTCCATGCATGTTTATCATTAAAAAAAAAAAAAAAAAAATCAATGTAGAAAAGCAGTACATTTTTACCATAAATAAGTCAAAATATAATAAAAGCATAAAAAGAGAAAAACATCCAAACTTTCCACATTCATTATTTGAGCAATTATATTACAGGTAATGTCATTTAGAAACAAAGGGTGGTGATTTGTTTTGGAAAAGCAATTATATTACAGGTAATGTCATTTGGAAAAGCAAGGTCACAACAAAAATAGGTGGCAACAGCTTATACAGGGACAAAGCCATAGTAGGGCCCAAGGTGGTCATGGCCTCCCTCAACATTTTAATATTACTCAATAGTCCTTGATACTAATTTATCACTTTCTCTCTTTTAGATAATAATGCCCCCCTCAACTTTTTAATATTTATTTTTGTGCCAATATAATTTTCTTTATTTTTTATTTGTATACATTTTAAATAGATAAAAATATATTAGAAGTCTCGTACTTACAAGTTATTTGAAATACATATTTTAACTCCAAATTTTTTATTTCATATTTTTTTAATTTCTAACTATTTTTGGTAAGCTATTTTATTTAACTTAATAAAATATTATACTAAATTTAATAGATCTTTCCTGTACTTTTCAAATAGGGTATATCCCTGTTTAATCAAAAAAAAAAAAAAAAAAATTTAATAGATCTTTTAGCTAAAGTCATTGATCTAATTGAATTATGGTTATATTTAATAAAATTTTTAGTTATTTAAATAAAATAATTAAATATTAAATATTTTTAAATTAAAAAAATTTAATATTTTTATATTAATTATTTAATTAATAAATTTTTTAAAAAAAAATTAATAATGCACTAAAATTTTTATTTAAATATATTTTGGCCCCCTCATAATTAAATTCTGGCTTCGTCCCTGAGCTTATAAGACTGTCGGGTGATAACCCTCGGATAAATTGTAGGCATTTCCTTCACTATTGTTTACATTCCATTATTAAACAAAATATATAGGGCTCTACTAACCTTAATTCTAGACCATGGGAGTAACAAAGATTACAAATGAGATGGTTATTTTTTTCAAAAAAATCAACTATGAGAATGAAAATTAAAAACTTTTCTGCAGAACAGTAGAGTACAAAAGGAAAATACCTCTAGCTTGGTAATTTAGACTTTGTACTCATGGACATGCATCCACTTTGTAGATGACCACTTATTCCCTTTAATCACAGGGCATCCACCTGAAACAAACCAAGATTGTAAATTGTATCTACAGATTTATTCTCGAGTAGATCAGGCAGCGATAACCAAGAACGGGGGATTAAAAGAGAACAAGATATTCTCTCTGCAAAATCATCTATTTAAACCATGAAATCTAAATTTCCATATATACCTCTTGAAAATGCAATTTCCAACAAAAATACCCATAACGTAAGGTGAGAGGATTTTAAAGGGGGGTGATTTTGAAAGTAGAATGGTATCTATGTAAGAATTTAAGTTTTGAAAGGCATATACAAAAATTCAGATTTAGCAGGAATAGGAATGTTAACAAATAATTTAGCAGCAGTATGTGTCTAAATGTTTCTAAGATGTAGTATGTTAATGGAACAATAGAAAAGTGCGATAAACCAAGATACTATGTTTATGGCCTTTTCAATCATAGAAAACCTAACCATGCAAACTTAATGGATCTAGAGAGGCATCTGGCTTCATGCTCCAGAAAAGTAATGCATCACCCATCTTCGGTTTCACTGCAATGCCTCTCTTGCCACATTCTGATAGTTCATCATACCATGGTAGAGAGCTGCTATTGCCTTTGGCATCCGGGAAAATAGTCTCACCACCTTCTTCAACATCCGACCTGTATATATCGATAATGAATAAAGCTCAGCATAGAAAATGCCGAGGGAACTGATTCAATACAGCCTAATTTCAATACTTAATACGACTGTACGAAGCTGAGTAGTCGCTGGATTGTAAGATTGGATGATACGTACAAATACATGAGAAGAGTTGCCATCCGCTGCCCTCCATTTTTAGTATTGAATTCATCAAGAAAGTAGTCAAAATGAGGTTCATATTTCTGCCCAACTTCATAATGTAAAACTTGGAGTCCCTCTCCATGCTCTATATAACATTGAATCAACTAAATGAAGTTAGGAACACAAAATTTTAGGGGCGTTTACAAAAAATTCCAACCAAGAGAAACAGAAGTCAAAGGGAAAAACCTGTATTTCTATTTACTAACTTCTCGCTAAATGTGAAAATGGGGGCTTTTATCTTTCCATAGTTTTTTCTTTACGAAGGCATTGGAAACTAAACTTGACGAACATCTATTAGAAAATTTATTACATAACATATCAAGCATTAAATTGTATGTCTCCACCACATACCAGCAGGAATAAATGTGTAGTCCCCAATCCTTTTCTCGATGGCTTGGATGATCCTGTCTCGTCCTCTTTGAAGAAACATGCCTGAGCTCGTGCGAACCCTTATACAAATAAATAGTTATACTGCTTATGATTATCCAATTTCTAAAAATGTTCTAAATAAAAGATACCCCAAATACGCACCTGCTGTCTTTGCTCTTGCCGGTAGCACTATCAACAACTGTTGACTTCATCATGTGAGGTGTTGCCAATTCAATAAGATACTCACATTCTTCTTTGGACTGATCAAAATAAACCAAAGATCATCAATTACAACTTATTAATCAACCAGCATGCCTAAAGCCAGATCACCACAAGTAATAAATTCATTGTAACCAAGCAACTAATCGACACAACTAAAATCTGGTTGGTTTTTAACAATCAGGTTATTTGAAAAATGCTGTGCATATGCTCAGCTATCATAAAACTAAACAAACAAAAATTAAAATGGACCATCACAGTGAATTTTCTCATTTAACATATGTTAAACATCCTGATGACATCTGTTAAAATTTTCACTTGTTTTATAATTTTATCCGTCGTTCTATAGAGTAGAAACAAGGAGGTAAACTAAATGAGGTACTCCTAGATAAGTTCTCTTAGATCTAACATCTAAGGAAATGATTGATCTCTCTCAGTAAACTTAATAAATATTCAGTTTGCGAGCTAAAGTACTTCTCTCGTGATGTTTGGATGTATAGAAGGGAAAAGAAACATCCCCTCTCTCCCTATCATTCCACTTCCAGAAAAGAATATTAGGATATCAATTCGGAGCTTGCTTTCTCTTCTTTCCTCTGTGTTTCTCTTTCGTTCTTTAAAAATTTTAATTCTAAACAGGAAATAATAATAATTCCATGACCATCTTTTCATCTCTCTCTCTCTCTTTGGGCTTCATCCAAACAAGGCAAAAATAATAAGAGTGACATAACAGAAACTTCAATTTGGAGCTATCAGATTGAAAAAACTAATAAGAAAAAGTAGGGAAAATAAGAATCGAAGAGACAAACCAGGAAATTATGGTAGACGAAAGCCCTCGGCTCCCACGAGATCACCTCCGTCCACTGTGGCCCTCTCTCCCCCAATCCATCCGTCCTAAAAACACACACAAAAAAAAAGAAGGGAAAAATATCAAAAAAAATGGAACGATCTAAGCAAATCTAGTATATAGATAAAAGTGAATTCGCAGAAGAGGGATCGGGATCGAGCATTACTCACGTGGTATCGGCGACGGATCTCTCGTGGCGTAGGGAAGCGGAGGCGTCGACGGGGCTGCGAATGGGGAGGGAGAAGATGCCGAGGGCGAGGAGCACGAGGAGGAGCACCGACACCATGAGGAGCGCCGTGAGCACCACCGCGTACGGCGACGATCTCCCCCTCGGGAACACCCTCGGGGGCCTCATCCCCCTCATCAACGGTCGAGGCAACGACATCGACGCCATGGCCGTACCCTAGAGCCCACCTCCCTCTCTCTCTCTCTCTCTCTCTCTCTCTCTCTCTCTCTCTCTCTCTCTCTCTCTACCAAGGGAGGAAGAAGAAGTCGACGACGAGGACGAGGCCGACGACGAGGACGACGAAGTCGGCGGGGAAGAGTGTAAATAATGCGATGCGGGGAAGTTTCGGCGACGACTTTACCGAATGAGCAATGCTACCTGTACACCCCGAAGGGGTGTACATCATACACCTCCACCATTTTAATGGTGGCGATACTTTTTACGGATCACATCAAGTGATCCATCATCACACCCCCACCCTTAGATGAGTGAGGTGTATGATGTACACCCTGAAAGGGGTGTACACATAGCATTTTCCTTACCGAATTGCTGTTCCTCTGTTTTTTTTTTTTTTTTTTTTTTTTTTTTCTAACTGCGGCAATCGCACCTGGTTTGGGTTGGAAACCGGGAAGCGGGATCTCCGTTTTCCAACCCGGTGCGCGCGATCAGATCAGATCAGATCAGATCAGGGAGATCTTGACCGTCCAGATCAATCATTTCCTTAGATGTTAGATCTAGGAGAACTTATCTAGGAGTACCTCATTTAGTTTACCTCCTTGTTTCTACTCTATAGAACTACGGATAAAATTATAAAACCAGTGAAAACTTTAACAGATGTCATCAGGATGTTTAACATATGTTAAATGAGAAAATTCACTGTGATGGTCCATCCATTTTAATTTTTGTTTGTTTAGTTTTATGATAGCTGAGCATATGCACAGCATTTTTCAAATAACCTGATTGTTAAAAACCAACCAGATTTTAGTTGTGTTGATTAGTTGCTTGTTTACAATGAATTTATTACCCGTGGTGATCTGGCTTTAAGCATGCTGGTTGATTAATAAGTTGTAATTGATGATCTTTGGTTTATTTTGATCAGTCCAAAGAAGAATGTGAGTATCTTATTGAATTGGCAACACCTCACATGATGAAGTCAACAGTTGTTGTCTCGTGCATAATGTGGCGGATCACCTGCTCATATAACACACACAGCAGCCCAAGATCACCGGGCGATGTGAGACTCGTCTCGCTAATCCTGTCATCTAGACCCAGACTCAGCCGAGACTCGCCGCACACTTCCGGCTCGTTATTGGCTCTGATACCAAATGTAACGATCCGGCCTACTAGCAATAATAACTTGTTAGGCCCACACCACAGCCCAAAATGCTTAAGCCTAGTTATTATTATTAGTGTCCATGTCTCATATAAACCCAATCACAATTCCATCCACATCCGATGTGGGACGTCGCATTACTGTACCGACGTTTTTACATACAAATTCACATTATAGAGAATTTTAATTTATAAAAAATAATATTTGCTACTTCCATAAAAGCTTCTGACATAGCCTAAATTTGAAATTGAAGTACCAAATAAGTTAAGAAGCTTTAAAACAAGAAGAATTAAACAAGGATTTATTTATTTTTTTTATCTATATACAAATTAGCTATAGAATGATGGTTGATATCCCAGTAAGCACATTTGAAATTGAATTAAATAGCACAACAACATCCTCTACAATATTTGCACAACCATTTCTGAGATCACTCACTTTTCCAACAACAACAAAATTTCACTCTAATCGGATTTCAGATAATTCCAAGTCGAATACTTCCATTATCCTACAATAATTAATAATTATAAGGCAGCAAAGGAAGCAGCTAATCCAATACTTTCATTGAGAGGGATGTAAGCAATTCTTTAACCTCATTTGCTACCTTCTCCTGGATGGGTTTACATGGAATTCGCCTCATCACCTCGGCCCCAAAGGAGAAAATGAGAGCATCCCTCGCCGTCTTCAAGTCCACCCCTCTGGCTCTGAAATAGAAAAGCTGCTGATCTTCGAGGTCACTGATGGCGGCTCCATGCGAGCATTTGACATCATCGGCGACTATTTGTAAGTTAGGCTTCACGTGTACGAGTGCTTGAGGCGCCAAGAGGAGGCTCTTTGCTTGCTGGCCTGCATCGGTTCTCTGTGCGAACCTGAGCATGCCAAATTTGGTCAGAGATGGATGGGCAGGATTCAAGGATTCAACTAAGGTTTATACAGTAAGTCTCCATAATAATATAAGCAAGATTTCAGCTTGGTCCATGGAATTCAATTTGAAAATAATTTCAGAAGCGGTTCGATTAAGTCTTGTTGTCCGCCTTCTACAAAAGAGTTAAAAGTTAAAACTAGACTATGCGGTTCGATTAAATCTACCCACCAAATGTTCGGGCATGGACGTTTTCCACTGAAATGCTCATTTGAGTCCTGCGCAGACGTTATGAGAGTATCTTTTCAGATATACGAGGTCTAATTCTGCTATAGCAAGCCAAAATTAAAACTGACCACGATGCTGCATAGATACATCAAGCTTCTACTGAACCTAATAAAGTTTAAGCTATATTTAAAGAGGAATCTATATCTATAAAGTGGAGTTGAGCATGCAGAGCAAAGAAAATTTGGACCATGCGTGGGATATTCCTGCAAACTGTTAAACTATACATCTAGGAAAGTGCAATTTATAAAAAATAATATTTGTCGTAAATTATGTGCAAAAAAGATTCAAACAACCCTTGGTTCCCAACATCACAATTCATGCGTTCTGTGAGATATTGGATTCCATAGTTCAAACTCCTACCAATCCAAATGCAAAAAAAAATGGATGAGGAATTAAGCACCTGTTGACCCTGATGTTTCCATCAAATATAGCATGTGCTTCTGAATCACAAACTATGCACTTATGAAGCTGCCGAGAGTACCCACGAGGATGGTCGAGGATTAATCTGCTATGCAGGTCGTGTATCTGCTTATTTCGAGACGACAAGTGAAATGAAGACAATTCCGTCACAGTGTCGGGGCCTAACTGCTGTATGTGGAGATTGTGCCTGCTTAACTTCCCACCTGTATTTACCTCAACGAGGTTGTAAGTGCTCGATGATTTCTGCAAATGCTTGTATATAGTTAATCACTGGAAATATCAATGCTCATTATCTATATTTCCAACATTACAATTTTCAAACCATGAGCAAAAGCAAATTAATACCTTGAATTGTAGAGTATATGCAAACCTATCAACTCATTGGAAAATGTTCCAAATAAAGTTCGTCTAGCAAAAAAAAAAAAGACCACTCTAGAATGCTTTTCATATTCTAAATTACTGATCTAACCTCTTCAGCGTCTCATTCTGCTGGTCACATGTTCATGAACATGGGAAAAAACAAGTCTTGAATAAGAAGAACAACGAACTTATTTTTCCTCATATAAAGATGGAGAAGCCTAACCCAAATTCATACGCCAATCTAGTTTTTTTGTGGATGCATCATTGGAAGCTATACTGGTTACTAAACAAGTTGGGCTTGAACTGAGTAACTATACATTCAGTTTAGGCTTCATGGCAATTATTTCCTTGTACATCCAATCAGCCTAATGATACTTGCAACAGCTATATGTTAAATTAGTTTCCAAAGTGCGACTGCGTATAGTAATCAAGCTCTATTAATTTAGACATAACTGCAACTATTGTGCCATATAGCTAGTCAAATACATCTAAGATGAACCAAAAAAACAGTTAGTCGGATTCTTCTTCACAAGATCATGGAAGCATGAACTCAACAATCAAACAGATTCAGAACCAAAATAAATTCTAGAATTTATAAATTCCTCCTAATTCAAGTGCAAGCAGGAAATACAAGTTTTGAAACAGAATTAAAAATCACCTTATCATAACACACAATAACAAAGGAAATGATAAGATCACAGAGAGAGAGAGAGAGAGAGAGAGGATGGGCATTGAAGATCAGTACCTGCCGAGCAACCGTCCATTTGACATGGGCCGCTTTCATCGGCTGCCTCTGCACATATGAATGTGAAACCTTGGCACCATCTTCAACCACAATCTCCATCACCGGATTAGCCCAATAGCACTTCTCCTCGCCCCCATCCACTCCAAAGTGCTCCTCCACTAACGCGACCTCCGCTGCCTCCTCTGCCACAACCAAAACCCTAGGGTTCGACATCACCATGATCTCTTCCCCTTCCCCAGCCCCGCCACTATACCCGAATTGCACATGAATCGGCTCCAACATTCGCACTCCCGGAGGTACATAGATCACAGCAACATCAATAGCGCCGACACTGTTCAAATCCCAAAACAAATCCTTCTCGAATTCACTTCCGGAAGCTAACACGGATTGAATCCGATCGTAGAGAGCTCCTGCGGGGGCATCGCCGATGCTCCCGACGAAAACCCCATCCGGGAGTGCGGAGAGCCGGGACAGGGAAGGGGCGACGACGCCATCGACGACGACGAGGAGGTTGGAGAGCGGCGAATCGATCGGAGAAGAAGGAATCGCGGGGGTTTGGGTGGGGACGAGAGGGTACTTACGTAGGTAGGAGATGTCGGTGAAGCGGAAGGGATCGGACTTCCGGGTCGGCCATGGCGTGGAGAGGAGGGATCGGGAGGAGGATTCTCTTAGGGTTTGGAGAGGAGGAAGGGATTGGATCGGAGAGTAGGAGAGGGAGTCCTCGAGCTTCTCCGCGATCTCGAGGACGAAGGGGTCGGAGACGGAGGGGGCGGCGGAGAGGGAGGAGGAGAAGGGTCGGGTTCTCCGTGGAGGGGTTAGGGTTAGGGTTAGGGTTTGGGGGTGGGAGCGGGGGAGGCGGAGGGGAGGGGGGAGGAAGGGGGAGGAGGTGGAGCAGCAGCACGACATTTCCAGTGTTGAGTTTTCTCGAGTTCGGAGGAGACGATTCCGAGTTTTCGGGATTTGGATGGAGGCGCTTCGAAAACCGGGGCCCGTAATTGTGATTGGTGACGGGTCGGGTACGGTTCTGGTTCGGGTTGGGTTCAGGTGCGCGTTATTATAGTATACGGGCTGGGTGGATTGGACCGGTTTTGGGTGCTGAACCGGATCTTTCGAATTTGCCACCCAATTTGGGAGTATTTACTAGTATACCAAATGGAGACAGAAGTATTTGAACTAGGAGTTGGCCTCCTATACAATAGTCATATTTTATATTATTTTAGAATATTAAAATTAATAATTTATATTATTAAATATAATTTAGAGTATATAAAATTTTTAAAAGTAAAATTTTAATTTTTTTGCTATTATTTATTTAGTAAGTAAATTATGTCAAAGTTAAAGATAAAAATTAAATAATTTTTAAAATTTGAGGATAATATTTTTGAATTCAAGATCAAGAATAAATTAAGTTTAAAATATTTCAATAGTTTAAAATATTTTTTTATTAAAATTTGAATAAATTAAGTTTTTTCTACACGGTTAAACTACAAACTTGTTATAGTAGTCATTAAAAATTAACAATTTTAAAATAGTTTGATCATAAAGTAAATTATGTCGAAAAATTTAAAAAATAATCATTTTTAAGAACTTCATATACCCTCAATCATATTTAATAGTGTGGATCGTTGATTTGAACATGCTAAAATTAAAAATGAGACTATAATATAGAAACTCCAATACTATCAATAGTATAGGAGCCTAACTCTTGAATTAGTATATTAGAAATTTGAACTAGGCTCCTATCATATCTATAGTACCAGAGATTCAGTACAATAGTCTCATTTTTAATATTAAAATATTCAAATCATTAAAATTGATATATAATATTTACAAATTTTAGAAATATTTTTTTATATTTTTTGATATAATTTATTTTACTATCAAATAATTTTAAAATTTTTAATTTTTAATAGCTATTATCACGAGTTTATAATTTAATGGTATAAAAAAATATAAATTTATTATAATTTGGATAAAAAATATTTTAAACTATGTATATCAATGTGGCCATTTTTTATCTTGAATTCAGAAGTCATAATCTCAAATTTTAAATATTATTTAATTTTTACTGTTTATTTTAATATAATTTACTTACGAAATAAATAATGTCAAAAACAATTAATATTTTATTTTCAAAAATTTTATATCCTCTATATCATATTAGTTAATTTAAATATTTTAAGACCAAAAATAATATTATAATATATTGGGTATTTGAGCTAGGCTTCAATAATATTTATAGTAATGAAGCTCCAATGCTATAATCGCATTTTCAGCTTTAAAATATTTAAATCAACGATCAACACCGTGAAAAATAATTAAAAGTATTTAAAGATTTTAAAAATAAAATTTTATATTTTTTCAATATAATTTACTTTATAATTAAACTATTTCAAATTTATTAATTTTTAATAACTATTACGACGAATATGTAATTTAACATATAGAAAAAATCTAATTTTTTAAAATTTCGATAAAAAAAAATAATTTAATCATCTAAATTAATATCAACATTCTTAATCTTAAATTTAAAAATCCTAACCTCAAATTTTAAATATTATTTAATTTTTACCGTTTATTTTGACATAATTTGTTTACTAAATAAACAATGTCGAAAAAAAAATTTTTTTTCTATAAATTATATATATTTTAGGTCATATTTAACCGTATAAATTCTTAATTTGAATATTATAAAATAAAAAGCGAGACTATAATAATTACTAAAACTCCATAATATAAATATAACAACTTTGTTGTCGAAAATTTATAAATTGTGAAAAGAAATCTATGCTCGATTTGGATCGACAACTGTTGGAGAGAATAAAAATAAAATAGTTAGAAATTAAAATTATTTTTATTTATTTAGATAAATACTATTTTTGGTTCAAAATAAGAATAAGAATCAAAATGAATAGGGCTCGAAAATAGAATAATAAAATTTTTTAATATGCTTCATTTAAACTAACAATGGGAATTACAATAGTTGATTCATGTCTTTATTATTTGATTGAGATTAAAAAAAAATTGATTATAAAAAATTAATTTTTTAAAAAATTAAACAAGAATATATATATATATATATATATAGAGTTGGGCTGGAATGCTATTGATAGCACCAACCCAACTTTGCCACCCATTTTGTAGTCATTGGATTGCATTGAGATTCGTGCAAACCCTTTAATTAAAAAGAAAAACTTTTTACTTTTTCTTTTTACTTTTTCTTTTCTCTTTTTTTCATTAAAGAGCCTACACGGATCTCAATGCGATCCAATGGCTACAAAATGGGTGGCAAAGTTGGGTTGGTGCTATCAATAGCATTCCAGTCCAATTCTGTACCACCCATTTTGTAGCCATTGGATTGCATTGAGATTCGTGGAAGCCCTTTAATTAAAAAGAAAAACTTTTTACTTTTTCTTTTTACTTTTTATTTTCTCTTTTTTTCATTAAAGAGCCTACACGGATCTCAATGCGATCCAATGGCTACAAAATGGATGGCAAAGTTGGGTTTGTGCTATCAATAGCATTCCAGCCCAACTATATATATATATATATATATATATATATATATATATATATATATATATATATATATATATATATATATATTATATATATATATATATATATATATATAGAGTTGGGCTGGAATGCTATTGATAGCACCAACCCAACTTTGCCACCCATTTTTTAGCCTTTAGATCGCATTGAGATTTGTGCATGCTCTTTAATGAAAAGAGAAAAAAGAAAAAGTAAAAAGAAAAAGTAAAAAGTAAAAAGCTTTTCTTTTTCATTAAAGAGCATGCACAAATCTCAATGCGATCTAAAGGCTAAAAAATGGATGGCAAAGTTGGGTTGGTGCTATCAATAGCATTCCAGCCCAACTATATATATATATATATATATAATCTGAGTTCACAACTCAAAATATAGAATAAAATTTATAATTTAAATTCAAATTAGAACTTAAATATTAAAAATTTACATCAAAAATTAAAATGATAAGGCAAAATTTTGAATATAAATTTTAAAACTTTTAAATTTAAATTTTAGTTCATAATTCAAATGTAGAACAAATTTACGATTTGATATAAATTCAAACTTAAGAAATGTAATTTAAATTCTAATTTGATATAAATTCATATAAAATATAAATTTTGAATTTAAATTAAAATTTATAGATCAAATTCGAAATGCTTGATTGAACTTAAATTTCAATTTAAGTTCCAATCAATATCTAAAATTTAAAATTTAATTTATAAATTTAAACTATATTTTAATTAAAATTTTAAGTTAAAAAATTAAATTAAATTTAAAATTAAAATATAAAAATAAATTTAAGATCATTTCAAAACAAGTATTCATTTTGCCGAAATTTAATTTATAATATCATTTAAGTGGCAAGATCGAAAAAATAGATGAATATAGAATTTTTACTTTTTGATAAATTGAAATCGGTATGAGCCTTCCACATAGGAAATTTCTACAAATAAAATCCAATTTTTGGATGAAAAAGGACAAACAAACAAATTATTGTATTTTTTTTTCTCCTAGTTAGCTAAAATTATAGTACTATGAATAGTCAATAACAAAGTGCAAATCTTTTCAAACCAACTAATCCATTTAGTTGATTTTTCGCAGTACAGGTCATAGCGTATCTTTTTTTTCTCCGTCCCTCTTTGAGTCAATCTATAATATATAATTATTTATTTTAGAATTAATTTTATATAGCTTTCTGTAAACATATTCAGATATATCCTTATAAAGTTTAATTTTTTATATTTATTTTTTCAAAAATTTTAATTTATTCGTATATATTATTCTGATTTATTATCGTTAGCTTATTGTTAATTTTTTAACAGAGTATATATAAAATATCAATTTTTTTATTTTAAATATATCGTTTTAAAAATTTAACTGTTGAAATAATATAAAAATATTTAAAAGATAAAAAAAATAAATTTATCTATTTAACTTTAATTTATGATTAATTATATTTTTAAAAATATTTTGTTTTTTTACCATCGGGGACTACAGTCGAAAACGTGTAAAAAGTTAGAAAATGATTTAACTAGATATCAGAATCAAATCTGAAAAATAGGATAGAACAGGGATCAAGTTGCAATATTAAAGTTAATTTTGGCAATTATTTTTTTTAATTAAATAAAAAGGAAAATACTAATGTCTCAGGTACCAAATACCAGTGCTGGGTGTTCGACACGACGTCCTCTTCTTCTTCTTCTTCCTCTGTTAAATATCACGGGGGCAAAATCGTCATTTCACAACACCACTATATAGAATCGCACCATCACCCCTTCTTGTTCTCCTTTTTCTTCTCCTCTCCATCGATCTAAGATTCTCCCACCGATCTAGGGAGAGAGCAAAAGGGGGGGGGGGAGAGAGAGAGAGAGAGTGAGGTGAGGGGAGAGTGTGGAGGGGGCGAGCTCTCCCTCCGTGTCCATGGCTTCCTCCTTCGACGCCTTCGGAAGCGACGGGGATGAGGTGGTGAGGTCCTCGGTGCGCCCCTTCGACGACGATGGGTACCTAGGGTACGACCCTCGCCTCGCCTCCCAGCGCTTCGACGGGTACTCCGCCTTCGGCGCCGCCGCGGATGATGAATCCAAGGACACGATCGAGATCGCCGACGATCCCAACCCCGGCGGCGCTGGATTCGATGAGATCCACGTCCGCCACGTCTCCGGCGACGTCGGCGGCGGCGGCGGCGGCGGAAGCTTCCCTCCGTCGCCGGAGCCCTACGGGTTCCGATCCGATCCGGTCCCGGATTTCTCCTCGTCTCCGTCCCGCTTCTCGATCCCGGAATCGAACGGGAAAGCTTATGAGGAGGGAGAAACTGGCGACGTCTTTGCTTCCGATGGCCCGATCCTCCCTCCCCCGAGCGAGATGCAGCCCGAGGAGGGGTTTATTCTGCGGGAATGGCGTCGGTGAGTCCTCTTTTGCTAGATCTGCATATTTGATGCTCAGATTTGTTTAGAGCCATGATACTTCGAGATATTTTAGATCCATATGCTTCGATCTCTCTTTTGGGGCTTTTTACCTGAATATTTTCCAGATTATATATCTCTTTTGATAGATCCAAGTATTTACTGTTGATGCTGATTATAGATTTAATCTTATTAAAGTATACTGTTACATGTTGAATAGTTTATTGCTTGGAATAGAGTTTTCAACATAGAATTGGGGTTAAACGCAGAACCTCTTTTGCATGTTTAACCGCAAATGTCACTCTCTACTATCAGTGAGCAGCAGACGTGTTGAATGGTTTATTGCTTGGAATAGAGTTTTCAACATAGAATTGAGGCTAAGCGATGAACTTGTTTTGCGTGTGTTACTGCAAATGTCTCTCTCTGCTATCAGTGAGAGGCAGACTTGTTCAAATGCCAAACAATGGTAAATTAAAGATCAGCATCAAGGGCCAGTTTGCCCTAGCTTGACTTTAGGCTATGGTATCAAGGTGGGGAATAATTGAGCATGGGAAGAAGGTGAGTATCATTAATGTATTGAGCTATTGTAGAACTGTAGTATAGATGAATTGATAAAGGTTGGAACATAGACGCCTTCAGAAAGCAGAGAGTATAGAATAAGGTCTAGGTATTTAATTATGTATCATGTCTTTGCCGGAATATATGAATGGAATTGTGAATTACTTGTCCTGTTTGCACCAAAATGTCCCAATGCTCACAACACACAATTTGATAAAACCTTTGCCAATCTGGTTAAATTTGTACTGCGTTGATCATGTGGAGGTTAATCAACGTTGGTCCTGCAAGAGCTCATAATTTTTGTTTATTCCACACTAATGGATTGATTTCCAATTATCCCGGTGGCAGCGAATGCTAGTTGGTCGGTGTAGACAAGCCACTTATTATATTAGAGGAATTTTTAGGGATATGTTGTTCGAGTCATCAATCTATAGCAAGGATGGGTGCATAGAACACTTTGCTTATCCAAGTTTTAAATTTGTTTACCTATGGAGGATTTCTTTTATTCTTTTGTTCAGAAACCAGTACTTCACTTTTTTTTGTTTATGATTATGCATAATTATCATTTCTCTTTTTTTTTTTTTTTTTTTTTTTTTTTTTTTTTTTTTTTTTATCTCTTCTTTTTGCATTATTCTGCATTTTGTTTACCTTAAATATGTTGGTAAGTGTATATTTGGCTTTATTCTTTGTAAACCCGATTTCTCAATTACTTTTGATTTTTCTCCTACAGAGTGCTATTATAGGTGCCAAAGCATTCATGCGTTACAAGTACAGCTGATTGGCTATTTCGTGTTGTTTGATGCTGCTTATTTTTTGTCTTTCATGATTGAACATAATATCATTAATTGGTGATACTTTGACTCTCCATGTTTGTAGCCTGGATTTCATACATGCGGCCTCCTTAGAATTTTACAATTGTGCCATGTTCTATTGGCAATTATCTAAATAAAGCTTTAAGAGAATATTAATAGGAATTATTTATTTGGTTTCTTGAACTATAGAAAAGTTTGAAATAGTACACTTTTTGTCACCATGCACATGCATGGTTGTACGGATTGATTAAAATTTCTTCTGGATTGAAGCAGAAACGACTAGAAGTGGAATAAAACCTTCTGTTTACTTAATGTGAAAAGCTGTACAAATAGTTATCGAATTAAAGTTATTATCAAGAATTTCTTCTGAAGTGTTTTCATGTTTTTCTTCTTATTTTATCTTTAATTTTCTTCTTCTTTTTTGTTTTAAATATTATCTAAACCTACTGCCATTTTCCCCCCTTTAAAGTAGATCGGTGTATACTTGCTGGAGTTAAATTAAGATTAGCAGATGTTGCAGTTTCAGCTTGAAATTTCTACAGAAAATGAGTCCCAACATGGTGTGAGAAAAAACCTTTTCAATTGTAAAACCTCTGTTTATGTAATTAATAGGATGTTGTGCTATTTCTCGGCAATAATTTTCCTTCTTAGTCTATCAAAGGTAGGGCTGAAGAGACTAACTCTAATCAGCAAACATACAGACAAAATGCTATCCTTCTCGAGGATAAAGAGAAGAAAGAAAAGGAGATGCGTAACCAAATCATCCTCGAAGCTGAAGAGTATAAGAAAGCTTTCTATGAGAAGAGGAAGCTGAATCGTGAGACAAACAAGACTCAGAACCGAGAAAAGGAGAAGGTAAATTAATCAATCTTTTTAATTTTTTGTATGCTTTTTATAGGTTAAAATCTACACATGCAATTTTAACAACAGGGTATTTTCAAAATAGATCTCCCAACTATTTATATATCATTGGAACCCGCACCTGTTGCTCATTTTTTATTTGAGTCGATTCCTTCAGATGAATTGGGGATTCCATCTAATTTGGTGGGGATTCAGTTAAATTAAGCAGCTTTGGTTAACAGTTAATGGCTGATAACTAAAGCAGCTGTTTAATATGACTACATCTCCAAATTAACTGCTCTGGGGAAAAAAAAAAAAAAGGGGGAAAAACTCAAATCAAACGATCAAAAAATGAGGGGGTCGTGATATTTTTTTTTACCTTTTCTTGTATCCTCACTTGAAAAATCTTCTTATACTAGTTTCTCTGTTTCCTTGCTTTACGATCCAGCTCTTCCTAGCCAACCAGGAGAAGTTCCACGCCAATGCGGACAAGCAGTACTGGAAAGCGATAGCGGAGCTCGTCCCGCACGAGATAGCCAACATCGAGAAGAGAGGGAAGAAGAAAGATCAGGAGAAGAAGCCGTCCATTGTGGTCATCCAGGGCCCTAAGCCCGGGAAGCCCACGGACCTCTCAAGGATGCGTCAGATACTGATCAAGCTGAAGCACTCCCCTCCTCCCCACATGAAGCCCCCACCCCCACCCCCACCCCCACCTGCCCCAGCCCCCAAGGAAGGTGCTTCTGCAGAAGCCACAGCAGCTGCTGGGAAAAAACCGGCCACACCAACCAAAGAAACCCCAGCAAACGGAACTCCCCCGGCCAAGGAAAAGGCCCCCACAACATCAACCGTCCCTGCGGCCCCAGCGACCAATCCGGATCCCGCTACCTGAGAAAAAGCGATCATCGCCGAATAGCACTATCATATATAGCAAGCCACTAGTTGGCGATAATAAGCTTATATTTAAGCTTTTGAGTTGCCGGAATCATGATGGTATAATGCGATACTTAGGGTGTGCCCTCTTATCTGATTTACGTAACTTTGCTCGCCTCCTCGTTGTTCTATTTTGTAGAGATATGGCATTAGTGGTGTAGGATCGCCTTCCGAGATGCTATTTTTACTAGGATGTGAATGTGTGGTGTTACTCTGGTGTGTTTATTCTACTGCGGATCATATGTTGTTCTTACAAACTGCGCCGGGATTTAGTTTAATGTTTTCTCTTTTAGTGCTTCAGAGATGGTTGTGTATTCTGCTACATGTTATTCATCGTACGCTGCTACATTTGTAACTGCCTCACCAGCGCACTGTTGTTAATAATCTTTGTGGGCTTTCGTAGTAATGTTTTAGTTACTAATTATTATTATATACATTGTTTATATTTTTTTGCATTATTCTTTAGAGCAATGTTATTCATACATCTCACATTTTGGGATGTAGGATACATACTCCACCCTTGTCATTTTGGGATGAATGATACATACTCCACCCTTGTCATTGTCATATTGATGTGATCAGTAAAATTCATCCCAGATATTAGCTTGTAAAATGTATATATTTTTTGGGGTGTATAAAAAGTTTCTAAGAATAGGTTGTAAAATCTATATCTTTTTTTGGAGTGTATAAAAAGTATTTTTCTATTCGAGCAATGTTATATATACATCTCAAATAGGATATATATCACACACCCCACTCAATCTAAGGATGTAGACTAACTTATCGGTCACTTCGGAATGACCCGTAAAATTTACCCATTCTTTGATGGATGGGATGTAAGATGTACACTATTGATTAGTTTTTCTTAAATTTATTTTTTTAATCAATTTTATTTTTTAAATTATATTATTTTATCAACCATCCATTCAATTTGTTGAGCTCATTATCATTCCGGCCATTTTTTCAACAAGCAAAATTGCACGTCTGCCCCTCCATTCTTTATATATTTATTTTTGTCATATCTTTTTTATATTTAAATCAGCTTTTACTAGAGTTTAAAATGAAATTAAATAAACTAGACTGTGTGAAAAAAACTCTTCTTTATCGTAGCCCCAATTGTTTTTTTTTAATTTCTTTTTATATTTTTGAATAGATAAAAACAAAAACGACTTACAAGGAAAATATAGCTTACTAAAGAATCTCATATCTCAGACAATAAAGAAACCAATCTATACTTAACATTTAATAAAAAGATTATTAATACTTTACATTATAATAGTTTATTAATAGTGTTAACATATTAACTGCTGGTAAAATATGCGAAATTATTAAAACTATAAGAGGTGTAAACTAAGTATTTTAATTTTATCTAATAAGTTTTGGATAAATGGTTGCTTATATAGGTGTTTTATAAAAATTATAATTATTTAGAAAAACATCGATGATATTTTTAATTTTAGATCGTCAAAGAGATATCAATCAAATTACTGTAATAATAATAATAATAATAAAATATAGAGATGCCGACACTTGTTGGAATTGCCGAATTATTAAAGCTAATTATTAATTTTAAAAATTTAAATAATTTTAAAAATCTGATTAATTTATTTAAAATATATAAATATAGGAAATATGAATTTTGATTGTGATTTGATCAAATCAGTCCATTTCGAATATGATCTCCGATTTCAAACTGACACTAGGAATGTCACCGTGTCGGATTTAGATTTAAAAAAATTTGAATTCGAATCCGACTACCAAATTCGAAATCAGAATTCGAATCCGACCAAAAATTCAAAATCTAAATCCAAAAATTCAAATCTGATTTTTTTTTTCTTTCTAATATTTCAAAACATATTACATTAAATCTAAAATTTTAAAATATAAATTTAAATATAATATCAAATATTTATATACATATATTATATAATATAAAATTAATTCGGATTCGAATTCAGGTATAAGTCAAAATTTATATCCAAATTTAAATTTATTAAATTTTTATTTTTTATATCCGTATTCCAATCCATATTTTATTAATATTAAATAAATTTATTCGATTTGAATTCAAATTTGAATAAAATTTAAAATATTGCGTACCCATTGACAACCCTGCACCCAACCTGAAAATCCGTCAGATTATAAGATGTAGAAATTCCAGTTACTCCGTGAACTGGTAAAGCACGAATAATAAAGCACGCGCAAAGCCGAGAGGACGAGATCGGTGAGGAGCTCATCGGAGCTCCATTTCACGCCGCGAAGCAACAAAACCCCCAAAACCACGGAGAATTCGAATTAGATCCGAATCAAATCTCGGAGCGAAATGGATCGGATCCTAAAATCGGCGCGAGCTTCGGGATCTCTCAACCTCTCGAATCGCTCCCTCAGGTGCTTCTCCATCTCAATCCCCATTTCATCTCCTCCTGATTCAAATTTGCGGGGCCACTAATTCAGTTTTAGCGAGAGCAAAATATTTTTCGCAAAAACACGATGCTAAGAACATTGAAATTAAGACCATCTTTTGGATCAAAATGTTTCAATTATTAGCATTTCTATTTTCATTCATGAATGTATGCAAATTTCATAGTTGAATGTATGCCAAAATTTATTATTTTTTTAGGAAACTCGTGAAAATCGGAAGCATTTACTCTTTTTTTTTTTATGTTCTTAATTTTTGTAGGGAGGTACCCAATGAGATTTATAGGAATTTAGAAGGCATTGGTGCAGATGAAAAATGGTGGGAGGTATAAATTTTTCTATTTATCCATATGCCATGTGAAATGCGTGAAGCTGAAAATTTTTTTTCGCTTAATTTCATACAGGTCCGTAAACATATCGAATGACAGATATATTCCTGTAGAGTTTAATTTTTTTATATTTATTCCTTCGAAAGTTCTTAGTTGTTCATATATGTCCCTCTGATTTGTTACTATTTTTTAATAAAATATAAGTGAAATGTCAATTTTGCTCTTATAAATATGTCTCTCCAAAAGTCCCAACTGTTAAAAAAAATAATATATATATATATATATATATATATATATATATATATATATATATATATATATATATAATATTTGAAAAGGTAAAAAGATAAATTTACCTACTCACTAATGGTTAACTATATTTTTTTTTAACGGACATTGACGGTAGAACATATATAAACAGCTTAAGATTTTTGAAGGGATAAATATGAAAAGTTGAACTTTGCAAGAATATATCTGCTATTTGATAGGTTTATAGGAAATTGTATGAAATTAATCCTTTTTTTTTTTTCAAATTTTGATTTTGTCATGACACGCTTGGATGTTGCAGGCAGTCGAGTTGCAGAAGCTTATTTTGGCTCATAACAGCATTGAAGTTCTGAAAGAAGACCTGAGAAACTTATCATTGCTGTCTGTCTTAAATATCAGTCACAATAAGCTCTCTTCTCTTCCTGCAGCTATTGGGGAGTATGTAGTTTTTGTTCTTCTTTTTTTTTGTGTGTTTTTTTCGGAATGCTTCAGTTACTCAGTATTGTAGATGAAGATCGGAAAATAGGAATAAAAAGTATTTGCTGTACTGCATTGGATCAGAACACCTCTTTTCCTTGTTGATCAGGCTTCTCTCGCTAAAATCCCTGGATGTATCGTACAACCAGATCACCAGTATCCCTGATGAGATCGGCTCGGCAGCTTCTTTAGTGAAGTGAGTCCTTTTTTTAGTTCCTTTTCTAGTAGCTATTTGTAGGCAATGAATAGAAAATGTTGTTTTCAATGAAACAGCATGAGTTGTTCTTTCTATGCATTAGTATGTGAGGATCCTCTTGTAAATGATTTAATTGAGGTTTCACTCAATCCGCACAGGCTCGACTTGTCAAATAACCTTCTTAAGGAGCTTCCTAATAGCCTTGGGAGGTGCTTAGATTTGTCGGAGTTTAAGGTAAATTTGCCTTCTAATAGTGTGTTCATATATGGAATGGATATGGACTTCCTGTTTGAAATGTTTCGTCAATGACAATTCTAGAGCAGATTCTGATGAATTCACCTTCTTATTAGGCATCTGACAATTGCATAGCCAGACTACCCGATGAGCTTGGCAGCTGTACCAAGTTGATGAAATTGGATGTGGAGGTACTCACTGCAAGTACCATTATGTTTTTCCGAACTTATAAGCTGACTTTTATTATGATACTTAAGTTTTTTTTTTTTTTTCTTTTTGAAATGTAAACATTGAAATTTTATAATATCTAAGGGAAATAAGCTCACAATGCTCACCGACAACATATTCATGTCATGGACGATGCTTACAGAACTAAATGCAGGTATCTGGATGTAATGACTTTAATAAATGAAAATTATCTCCTCCTACTTTTGTCCCTCAAAGTATCCAACTTTCTGATCATTACAGCAAGAAATCTGCTCACCAGCATTCCCGAGAGCATAGGAGCTCTTTCAAAATTAATTCGTCTGGACCTCCATCAGAACAGTAAGAAAAATCTGGCATCTTAAATTGCAATTTATGGAGGTTTAATTTGGGATTTCTATGTAATCCCATTTTTGGACTTACTATGCCTTTTTCTTGTGCCTTTCTCCAGAAATTTCGTCAATTCCTTATTCAATAAAGGGTTGCTCTTCGCTTGCTGAATTTTATATGGGGTCTGTTCAATCTTCCTGGATTTTTGGGTGCTCCTTGACTTTACCTTGCAATGATCGCTTCATAGCTCCTTAAATATCACTTCGATCTGCTGTTTTGCCATTTCAGAACCAACTTGCTATCAACAATACCACCAGAGATTGGTGCACTTTCCCGCTTAGGGACTTTTGATCTTCACTCAAATCAGGTTAATCAATTTTTGCATATCTACTTTTATATTGAGTTTGTCAGCCCACTAGGTGCAGTGCTAACCTATAATAATGACACAATTCCCCCAGTTAATTGTTAATAACTATTTTTGTAATAATAACGACCTTTACAAATCCTCTCAAGAGTTCAATCCACATGAAATCCTTATGGGTTATCTCGGTGAAATATGATACAGTATAATTGGTTCCATACATTTTATATGTTTCCATCCATGTGAAACGGTGATTACCTCCGGCAAATGCGATTTATTATCATTTTGCTATACTAAAACTACTATTTCCTGGATGATGAATTGATGGTCACCAGTTGAAGGAAATTCCTGTGGAAATGTGCAAGCTGCAGCTTTCTGTTCTTGATCTGTCAAATAATTCGTTATCTGACTTGCCACCTGAGCTTGGTAAGTATGCAGCTTCTCTTCGTCTATTCTTTTTTTTTTTTTTACACAATCTAGTGTCTGAAATAATAAATAGAGCAATGGAAGAGATTGTTGAAGTAGGTGTGAAAATTTCATAATATGATCATTAATTCATTATCACACCATAGCATAGAGCAATAATAAAGTTGAGAAGGCTTCACAAATAGTAGTTATAGAACTTATTATGACCGAGTGTCAAACTTCAATTAGTGTAAGTTGTGGCTGAAGTTCTAGGTGAACCAAAGTTCTCAATGAATGGTATTGTGGATATCTAGAGAATTTCCTGTCTTAGGCTACATTTTGGTGTGATGGTGGAGCAGCATTATATGCCAATCTCTGCTGCTGCAAATTAAAGGCTCCCTTCACCTTTCTGAAAGCTGCTTAAATTTAAAATTTTGATTTATGTTAATGGTCAATTAATTAATTCATATATGTCATTACTATCAATTGAAGTATCTCATGTCGGGGTGTGCTAACCTATCTATGGCATTTTACAAGCTGGATGAATCATTTGCTAATTATTGTTTCTTTAATAACCTGTGTTTCTATTGATATGTGTTTTTCTAATGCTGACTTTCGTGTTGATCCTTTCATCATGAGATAATTCTAATAGCATGATACAATTCTTCCTGACATGATATGTTATCGACGGTATACTATCTTCAAGGTACAATGACTACCCTGAGAAAGCTTCTGCTGAGTGGCAATCCCCTACGAACTCTTCGGAGGTGTGTGTTGCATTTCCTGTGATTGATCAACGGCTAAGTACTAATATCATACTGATGTTTTTTTTTTCCTCTTTTCAAATGGCAGTTCATTGGTTTCTGGGCCTACACCAACATTGTTGAAGTATTTACGAAGCCGACTCTCATCGGATGAAGAAGGTGTGTTGGTTGCCTTTCAGTTATCTCGTAAATTTAAGTTGTTCTTATTCTATTCCTGATTTTTCTTATTTCTTCCCAACAAGTAATTTTTTTAATTTTCTTCTGCAGCATCAGGATCTACAGCCACTCCGGCAAAAGATGTCGTAATTACCATGGCAACAAGATTGTCCTTGTCTTCAAAGGTAGATTATTTCTGTTAAATTAATTCCTAATGTAGTCTCATAGTACTTTGCTAATTGGTTTAAAACAGACCTGAATATTTGGTTTACTCTTCCGGGCATTACTGTTTTTATGCCTCAGGAATTAAAATTAACTGGTCTAGGATTGACCAGTGTACCATCAGCAGCATGGGAGACAGGCGAGGTGGTCAAACTTGATCTCTCAAAGAATTCAATCGAAGAGCTACCAAATGAGCTGTCAACCTGCTCGACGCTACAGGTGTGAAAGATGTTTGAATTTTAAATGCAGAGACATCATTTTACACAACTGATTTCTTGACAGGAACATAAAATTTAGCTGAAAAGAATCACTCCTGTACTTATTAATGTATAATGATCGGTAATATCTGATTTCCATTGCAAATTAAGAAAAAAAATTTCTCCCACTCAGTGTTCTCCTATATATATATATATGTTGAAAGAATCTTTTTTTGTACTTAATTGCTTCTTCGAAAGTCTTCCTAGCAAAAATTTGCTCCCTTATCTAGCTTTAAACCTTGATGCGGAGATGGCTCAATAAGTAGCTTCTTGGTAAAAAATGAGCCATCTACTATGTTTACATCCTTCTCTGCTGGAAATAAGCTGTTGGCAAAATTATGCTCTATATTCTCGCAGTACTTTAGGGGAGCATCAGCTCAGAGTTTTGTTCGTTTTGTAATTTAACATCAGAAGTTTTACCAGAATGGTTGGAGCTATTAATTCATATGAACCTTATTTTTTCAGGTTTTGATTTTGTCCAACAACAAGATAAAAGAATGGCCCGGAACAGTATTGTCCTCTCTTTCCAATCTTCAGTGTTTGAAGCTGGACAATAATCCCTTGGCTGAGGTACTAGGACCTTATTTTTGTCAACTTTTATTTGTATTTATCTTTCGTCGTCTTCTTTGACCACTGGTTAAACACTAAACTGGTATAAGAGGTTTGACTAAAACATCAGTACATAGCAAATCTAACACAAACATGTTTACTTAATATACAACTAACACACCATAACTTAACCGAGTCAAGCATTATTTAATAAGCATGAAACCGTATCATTCTGGCAACTCTTACATCATCCCTTGTAATCAGATTCCGTCTACTGCTCTTGAAGTCCTCTCCAACCTTGAAATACTGGATTTGAGCAGCAATGCAGCTTCCATGCCAGATCCTTCCGTGATTTCTAAATTGCCTCAATTGCAAGAATTATATCTGAGGTTGGAATAAATTATAAAGCATCTTAGTTTACTAGAATTATCTCTTACACTTCTAAACTGACCTTCTCTGAGCAGACGAATGCAGCTGGGCCAGTTCCCAACTGGTTTATTGTGCTTAAGGCGGCTACGGATTCTTGACTTACGCCAGAATCGCCTTGTAAAGATACCTGAGGTATATCTCTCTTGAAATCAGTAATATTTATGAATTCATTGATTACACTCGGTCGTGTTAGCTAATGCTAGATATTTCGGTCGATCTGATTACTCAAGGGTAAAAACTTGTGGAGAGTCCCTGTACTTTTGTGACATTGCATCCTAGTCCCTGGACTCATGTTTGTCACCCGAAATACCCAACTCAGTAGAGGCGCATGCTCAGTACACGTGCGTTTTAAGTAAATTGACCATTTTAACCTTCTTCTGTTAAATGGTTTCCTTTATGTGAAACAGCTTTAAAAATTAAAACGGTCATTTTGTAGAGTAAGGGTTGCATATCATGAGATAATGGATTTTGGTTTTTTTGGATGGCAAAAGGAGGTCACTGAAACTCCAGTATGTGACTTTTATACTCATTATTATGCACCGGCTTATAATTAACTTGGTTACTGAAGAAATGAATATGCATTTTTGCTTCGACTTCCCTGAGCAATGAAAGAAAAAAGGAAAATTGATTGAAGTACTTAGCTTGATTTCCAGGTGTTGTCTGACATATCTGACATTATGCTGATTAAAAACAGGAAATCAAGGATTTGACTTCTCTTGCTGAACTCGATCTCTCCGATAACAACATTACGGCCCTTCCCCCAGAGCTGGTTTGTCTTTCCGTGGCTTTACTTTTACCTTCTTCTAGTAGCCTAAGATAGCAGTTTTCATATCATTTTAATGATTTCATAAAAGATTATCTGGGGTAGAAACCGCATGGTACATACTACATAGGAAAGTTGGTCAACTGGAGATTAAGCATATAATAGTTTCCGCTATTTCAAATAAACATATTTATTTTGGTAACACTTAGATGAGAACACATCATCCACGTTCTTATGCATTTTTATGCTTAACAACAAGCCTAAGCTGTTAAATCAACATAATGATTAGTTGATGTATAAAATGAATTCTGCTAATGTAGTAAGCTTGATTAGTACTAACAAGCATTTTTCAAGATCTCATGCATCTTCATACTCATCAAAATAAGGCCTAATCTATTTTTAAATGAGACGACGCTGTTACTTCGACTTTGAGTGATCTGATGGCTAAACTTTTCTGAGCAGGGTTTACTTGAGCCCAGCCTACAAGTCTTGAAACTCGATGGGAATCCGTTAAGAAGGTGAACATGA
This sequence comes from Tillandsia leiboldiana, assembly GCA_029204045.2. NCBI lineage: Eukaryota > Viridiplantae > Streptophyta > Magnoliopsida > Poales > Bromeliaceae > Tillandsia > Tillandsia leiboldiana. The sequence goes on along the minus strand of CM055080.1, from coordinate 1,178,294 downwards.
TATTCTTCTCTTTTCTTTATTGAATTAAGGTTATCCTCCAAGATCATCGAAGGGCCTTTTTGGCCCAGTTGGAGCCCTCTATCAGTGCTGTATGTATAGAGCAGTTTGGGGCCGACAGCTCCTCACTGCACCGGAAGGAAAAGCTTCTAATTGGAGCTTCTGCTTAGGGCTTACAAATGCAATTGAGCTCCCTGCCACAGCAACTGCAAAATATTAAATTTGCAAAGCACTCGTTGCTACTATTCAGAGTAGAGAAGCTACTCTAAAAGCTAGGGTCAGGACCTACACTAGATGAATAAATAGATTCTCAAAATCAAAAGGGATCTAAATTCGGTAGGATGGTTGAGTAAGTTGAAATTACTGGAATAATTGCTGCGAATACCGTTTTTGTCCTCGATGTTACATTTGCTCTGCACAAAAGAAGTGGATCAGTGGAATGCTTTAGAGCAAAGTAATTACAGCTGTTTAACAGTGTATTGCTTCTTTTCTGAGTGAATCTTTTCTATACTTTTGCAGCATAAGGCGCACTATCCTGGATCGGGGAACAAAAGCAATTCTGAACTATCTTAAAGACAAATTACCAACTCAGTAGTTTTCTTAGATGTGAGTTCTATAATCAATCATTTCTATCTTTGCGAAATTTTTATAGTGGGGGTTATATTTAAAAAACTTGTGGAAAATAATAGAAGATGTAAAGGGATTGTTAGTGCTGTTTATTGATGTTTCATTTATGTTGTTTGTTGTGGAGAAAGAGGTTTCATGAAGATTTGATGCTGTAAAAGTTTTCTACTTGATGTTGTAAAAGTTTTGTGCTCTAAAATTGGTGTATGGTTCAAATTATAAAGAATTTGTTTCAAAGTTTTAAGTTTTTGTCGAGGCAGTCTGTGCCTACTATGTCGTACCATGCCGACAAAATATCAACATGATATAATATGTATGCTGATGATATGACTCAATATATATATATATATATATATATATATATATGTAGCGGAGGGCTACTATACTCTTATGAGTATAAATCCCTTTGTACTCATAACTTTTTCACCCTTGGATAAAGGAATGTGCGGTTAGGATGATAGTGCTCCCCCTAGGGTTTACTAGGTTGTTGGGGAAATAGTAAAAAACTTAGGAACTACTATAATCCTAACCGCACATTTCTTCGTCCAAGGGATGAAAATTTATGAGTACAAAATTTTTTTACTCATAAAAGTATAGTAGCCGGACCCTATATATATATATATATAGAGTCTCGCTAGTATACTATCGATAATACCAAATATTTAGTGCTATCAAGTTTTCTACTGTTAGATCAAGCCCTTTAATTATTTTCACCCGTTAGATTTTACTATTTTCCCAACCACCCATTAAATCCAAGGGGCCTACTATCATCTCAACCACATATCTCTTAATTCAACGGTTAAAAACTTAATAGTACCAATGACTTGGTACTATTAATAATATTACAGCCTAGCTATATATATATATATATATATATATATATATATATATATATATATATATATATATATATATATATATATATATATATATATATATATAGGGTCGGCTACTATACTTTTATGAGTAAAAATTTTTTGTACTCATAAGTTTTCATCCCTTGGATGAAGAAATGTGCGGTTAGGATTATAGTAGTTCCTAAGATTTTTACTATTTTTCCAACAACCTAGTAAACCCTAGGGGTAGCACTATCATCCTAACCGTACATTTTTTTATCCAAGGGTAAAAAAGTTATGAGTACAAAGAGATTTATATTCATAAGAGTATAGCAAATAGTTATTTTAATAAAGTGTGAAAAATTGGATAAAAATATGTAATAAGTCATTAGAATACATTGGTACCGAAAAAAAAAAATATTTTTTGTCATTGTGTGTTAGTATATATGTATTTTAGTAATGGGTTAATTTTATACCGGTCCTTATAAATATATCGATATATTTTTATAAAATTTAACTTTTCATATTTATTTCTTCAAAATTTTTTAGTCCTTCATATATATATATATATATATATATATATATATATATATATATATATATATATATATATATATATATATATATATATATATATATATATATATATATATATATATATATATATATATATATATATATATATTTCTATTGTCAATATCCGGTAGGAAAATATAGTTAATCATTTGTTAAATACTTAATCTTGATTAGTGAGTGAGTTAAATTTATTTTTTTATCATTTCAGATATTATATTTAATTATAGATATATTTTTTAACAGTTAGACTTTTGGAAGGATATATTTACAAGCGCAAAATTAAAATTTTATTTATATTCTGTTAAAAAATAAACACTAAGATAGCGACAACAAATTAGAGAAATATATATAAATAATTTATGACTATTAAAAAAATAAAGTCTAGACAAATATATATAAATAATTTAGGATTATTGAAAGAATAAATATAAAAAATTAAATTTTATAGGAATATATCTGCTATTTGATATATTTATATGGAGCCGAATAAAATTAACTTTTTAGTAATCGGCGCATATCAATAGATATCAGTAAATTTTTAGTATAAATTATTATTATTTACCATTCTTATATGAGCAATGCTACCTGTACACCCCGAAGGGGTGTACATCATACACCTTCACCATTTTAATGGTGGCGATACTTTTTACGGGTCACATCAAGTGACCCATCATCACACTCCCACCCTTAGATGGGTGGGGTGTATGATGTACACCCCGAAAGGGGTGTACACATAGCATTTTCCTTCTTATATATCCTAAATAAATT